>AWOL01S0006331.1:13170-57657 GCA_000715115.1 Nicotiana otophora
TATATATATATATATATATATATATATATATATATATAGTTGCACGCCGCAATGGAGAAGATATTATTATGTGGGATCATGTTGCACATCACAACGAATATTGATATTATTATGTGGGATCAAGTTGCGCACTGCAACCGAGAAGACATATTATGACTGTTCTTGTGTTCTATATCTTTGTTACACTATGAATTGAGCATAGGTAATATTGAGAGACCTTTGTCATTTGTATTCTTGTTTCATTTATTACGTAATTATTCACGTTTCTTTCTCGCATTGCTCTTGCTGCTTATTATCTACACAAGTAAATATTGAGCGAATAGCTTTTGACTAAAATTCTCGCCACTACATCACCGAGGTTAGTCAAAATAAAGTATTCCAGATTCAAGCTACCCCTTGTTCATGGTAGTTTAGGACTTCAATTTTGTATATGTACACTTCAAACAAATGTTGTTTTACTTTCATACCAACTTTGTAAATCTATGTTTTAAAGACTCATGACTTGTACTACCGATCCTTGGGTTATTGTACAGAGATTCAGTTATTTCACTTATTTACTTCATACTAATTTCAGTAGAATTGTGTTGAATGTTAATTGATTTACCTATTGGGTTGAGTTAGGTACCATCGCGACTAGGCGGATTTTGGGCTGTGACAATGATTAACTCAGCTCTCAATATCAGATTTTCTTTTCTTGTCTTTCTGCTGAATTTTTATTTATCTATCTCGACTTTACTAACAAAAAGATCATTTATAAATTCAATTATGTTTTTACAATAGCATGAAGCACGGGCAAATTAACTAGTCATAAATATATTAAGAAGTACGTAGAAAGTCAATTGGGATGGGAAGAAAATCAAGATCAACGAAAAGAAAGTGACCTCGGAAAATTGAATCTTATTATTGTTTACAAGCAAACGGAAAAGGTACAACACACAATACAGGAATGTATGGTAGGACGATTAAATGGACAAGTAAAAGAATTAAAATCAAGATCCTCCTTTTGAAGGGCGGACTGCATAGTAGGTCTGGACAATATCTGAACAAAGGAGGAAAATAGAACCAACCAAAGCAATTATAGACCAGGGACTGTTAAAATATGTATTTTTCAATTCAGACAACCAAGTCCGGGCTTTATTGTTATAGTGATCCTCGATATTCCTTTTCTCCTTGAAGAAAAAAGATTCATCTTCTGTGCCATAAGTATTCAATGATTTATAGACTTCTACCACTTGTTCATCACTCCCTAAGCTGTTCATTAAAATTTTCTTTTCTCGCAACTCTTTGACATCCTCTTGCGAAACAATAAGTGATTTCATGAAATTCACGTAAGCAGTGACAACTTTATCGGTAAAAACATTGGGACAGAACTCATAAGCAATCATGTTCATGAAAAATGCTCTGGTGTACGGAGAAACATACCAACATGGGAGTTTGAGTTTTGCAGAGTGACAGAATTCAGCGGGGCTAAACCTTACACCATTCAAAGACGCAATCTCGCTAGGCCTGAAATGAATGCCCTTTGATTTTAGATCCGTCACAGAATGAAACACATACCCCCCACGCCCACGAGTTGACGTTTCATCTTTTCTACAACACCAATATTCAAGACATAATCCCAACTTGTTGAAAATATCACGGAAAGGATCACAAGCACGTACACGTGGTTGTGGGATTTCCCCGCTGCCAGTGACGATTACTCTTCGAAAAATTTCAAGAAGGTGAAGGGGCTGTTTATTATTGTCATTATCTTTCAATAATCTTGTGTCCTCATCGAAGAGTATGTTAAAACAAGAGCTTTCCGCCGTCTCTATAAATCCTTTTTCATTTACAGGATATCTGGAGCTAGCCAAGATCATGAGAATTCTAAACGGTACCTGATTTTCAAGCAAATATAAATCACGTTTACTTAGGGTATAAACTGCAGTACCAAGATGCTCAATTGTCTCGCTACGTTTAAATGCCTGATCCCATGGTCCTATAATATTTAGAATGAAGCATGCGTCAAGGAGCATCATTTCAGCAAAATAAATGTCATTATAGATAGACGTGAATTCTTCGAGGTAACAACTTTTAGCATATTCAATTTCCTTTAAAATTTCCTCGAGGAAGAAAGCTTTGTCTTGATTACTCCCTTCAATGAACATGTCTAGGGCCATGGACTTGAAATTCTGAACAAACTTGAGCTTCTCCTTTCCATGGTGGTAAGGCCCAAGTGAAACCACTTTAGGATCATAGTCACCGCTTTCCTTATTCTCATCACTCAGGAATGAAGGAACCTTTTGTATTTGATTCCTTCTAACTTCAGTTGAGTTATCCGGTTTCATTTCAGAACCTTCATGAACAGCATGAATAGGAAATATTAGTTATAAGTAGTGAAATTAGACCAGTTATATGTCAATCTGAACTTCTGTTTGACTGGACATGCAAATATTTCGAGAAAGATTTTTTAAATTTTTTTTTTTATGTTTGTACTCTTAATATGATGTCATCACACTTCTATGATTTCCGATAGATACTCGGTTACCTCCCTCAAAGAACTCTCTACCTTGCTCTTGGGGTGACTCGAACTCACAACCTCTTGGTTGGAAGTGGAGGGTATTCACCACTAGAGCAACACACTCTTGTCAACTATAAAATAATATCATTTAAGGTAAATGAGAAATTTAAAGTTAAATTACTTCTAAATGTATAAATTTGTGCATCGTTCTTTTTGGAGCAAAGAGTATATTCCTTCTTTTATTTGTAGAAACCACAATAATCAATCAAAACATTAATGAAAAATTAAACTTGAGTTGAAGGTGATGCCAATTAATGAATGCACCAAGTACTTAGATGTTGTCTAGGTGAACAGCTAATAAGTACATTTTGATTTATCTATGCATTTTGTAAGCAATTAGAATATCACACATTAAAGGTATTTATAGTTTTGGTTAGGTACTGATCACTATATGGTCCAGAATTTAAGACGATAGAAAGTAAGGAAATAGAAAATCAAACGATGAATTTGTGCATACTATCGCTGACATATAGAATAAGTTTCCTGAAAACAGGTGAAATCTATTTCATATGAAAACTTTCGATCCCCTAAAACAGAAGCCTAAAAGAAGAAGAAAGAAAATTAAAAAGCAGTTTGTGTAATACGTTTTTCTCCCTTAAGTTGAAGTTTTACATTATTCTATATATCTTTGTATGCAAGATTATAGAATCACAAACAGAAAAGGATGCAAGCTTTAGGCATTTTCTTTTTTAGCTTCAGGTATTAAAATACCTTCTAGTTGGGCGTAACTAATTTAATTTTTTTTTCTATTTAACTTAGAATCCATCATTTTGGCAAATCGACATTCGTGAACATTTTGTATAAAAGAAAGTGTTCCTATATTTAATTTTACTCGCTACGTGGAACAGTTGTTGGACTAGAAAAGTATAGAATCTACACAAATTCATTGGTATGGATTAAAAAAATCTCTCACGCGGGTGCAGGGAATTATGCTTGTGCTCTTTTTTATTTTGGGTCCAAATTTGCCTTTCGGTCTTGATTTGAGCACTTGTCTAACTACTAAGAAAGCTCGAAAAATTTAAAAACTTAAATAATGAAAAGAATTCTTGATGCATAAAGAGGCATACCAGGAAATTAAACTTAAAAAAATGCATTTCTAGAGTAGATCACATTACATACCACTGTACTAGCGTTTTGATTGCTCTTCCACTGAGATGTTTGATAATAGTTTAAGAATGTAGCCATATTTAAAGGCTTACGAAGGATGGAATATTTTAAGCCTTGGTTCCATAGTAAGGAATAAACGTTAAAGTGATATTGGGGTGCTTCAAAATGAAATAAACACATACTACTTTAATTTAGAATCCGAATTTTCTTTTATAATTTGTATCCAATTGTATTTAGTAAAACAAACCGAGATATTTCTTTTTTCTTTTTTCTTTTTTCTTTTTTCTCTACTTTCTTAATCTTTTTTCTTTTCATTTTTTGTTTTTGTTTTTTTCCTTTTTGATGCTTTGCGTATGAACATTGTTTTCTGCCAATTCTGATCTCATATTAAGATCAAATTAACAGGCATTCCTCTTTTCTTCTTGAGTAAAGAAAGATTCTTCCCAGCTCTATGAATCACGTGGGAATATGAAGCAATTCTTTATCTTAACGTTAACCTGCTAACGAAAGCTAGCATTCCTTTACCCCACAAATAGGATAAAGCTAATTCCAGCTGTAAGTTTATCTAGTGATTTTAAAACGCAATTAGGACAAACGCATCATATTAGGTTCCGACTTTTCTTTTTCGTTAATTATGGTGAAACATGCAACATGTTTCTTTAAGTACGTACTTACAAAAATTGAGGTACAAAAATAACTTATACGTTAACTTTCAAATTCATCTCATTGAAAGCACGTAATTGACTACCGTGCAATTTGGTTGAATGTTTGAGATTTATTCACCTTTTAGAGATTTCAGGCTTGAGCCGCGATAATTATATGCGGTAAATTGGTTATTGACAGTTGGACGAATGAAGAGATAATACGTTGAGCTGAAGACAGGTAAGATGTGATTCAGCAAGTAGTTGATATCGGTTACAAGCATGTGACCAGTACTGGTTAAATTTCGAAGGCAGGATAATCGATAACAAAGATTTGAATAATTGATATCGGATAGCATTCAATGAACAATCGTTATAGAGAATATATGCATTTATAGCAAACCGTTTGGCACGCCCAACACCTGGGAGGCATGGTCGGTATCCGGTGCCATGCTCGGCCCTAGAATATCACTCTGTAACTGTGAACTGTGGAGGGGTATCCCCCAATTTAGGCCGACGAGGCCTACCTGAAAGCTGACAATACCAATCAAGGCCGATGAGGCCATATTCTGAATCATCTGAAAAAATGTATCTCTCATCTTAATTAGGGTAAACATACCCCAAAAGCTCATATACAAAACATTGCAGGCCGACGAGACCGCTATGAACGTCTACAACTAGCAATACCAAACTGAACATGTACAAAGGGCTGGCAATGCTACAATACTAATATGCAAAATACACAAGACTCATCTCCAAGCCTCTAGAGATAACTGAACTTTATCATGGTCGGGACAGGGCCTCGACCGACCCATCAAATCTGTATATCTAAAGTGGACTCCAAGGTCTCGACCGGATAACTCCGAGGAAGTGAAGCTTACCGACCAAGCTGGTGTATGACTCTGTTTACTGGGAAGTTCTATCTAGCAGTCTATTAGGACATGCAGGAATGAAATGCAGCGTCCCCAGGCAAAAGGGACGTCAGTATAAATAAAGTACCGAGTATGTAAGGCATGAAAAGTAGTATATAAAAGACATGAAAGAAACATGGAGTAAAGGACTCAACCTGTAAGTCTGAATGGCTCTGTGAATCATGAAACATTTATAATGTCATGCATATCCGTATAAATATTATATCATGCATAAATATATGCGTACATAACATCATCAAGCCTCTGAGTGCATCCTATCATATCATCTCGGCCTCTGTGGGCGAAATCATCGATGTATACCAGCTGATCAGGTGGTGGAGCTTATATAACGCCATAACCTTTCCCCATACCCCATATACATATAATATACATGTATATAATGTCATCTGGTCATGGGTCAATGTACATGTATAAATGAAAGTAATGCATAAGAAGTAAGTCAATATGATCTCTCGGGATGTCATACGATCAATATTCCTTCAGTTAATATCATGAAATAAACTTTATCAACTTACGTATATTTTGATACCCATGAACAAACGGTATAATAATAGGACACATGGGAAATAAAAAACAAAGGCACCCCTAGTACTTCTAATAATATAGTCATTTGTGAAAGTTTCGCGTTTGCTTGTTTCGTTTGTATCATATGGATCATGCCAAAAGGAAAGAAGGGATAGCTTTAACATACCTTAACTCCGTTGAGTCCTTAATACCTTCAAAGCAATTTTTCAAACAACTCAACTTAATCTACCATAGCATAAGGAGATTCAAAATCAGTGTTGAGTAAAGGCTAAGTCCGCAACTTAAACTAGTAGCTCGTTTATGTAAATTCTGGCAGCATCTCCCCTGTAACCAGGGCCTCGTCCAATACCATTTACCAACAACAATAACTAGAGAAAAATACTAAGAACAACATCAACAATAGGGCATAAAATATTTCATTAACAAGTCATCAACATATCACGACGAGCGGTAAGCTCAGATTAAATCCCTTTACCACCCTTCAACCCATCATCATTCATTCTTGAACTTAGTATTATATCCAGTATAATAACCAATACCTTTTAATAGATTTCCAACCTTCTACTCAATTTTAAAGTTACCCGAAATAGCCAACACAAGATAATATCATTGTGGACAACTTCAAATTCCTTTATAGCCATTTCTTTTTCTAGATACCAATTTCATCAATAAGATTGACATGTAAACTAACATAATCATACTAACAATATCATAGACAACTTAATTTTCCATAATTTACAGCCACTTAAAGTACATAAGAGCAACTTTCGAATCAATCCATCAAGAACAACAACATCTCAAGCTAATCCAAGTATTATCTTGTAGTTTATCATCCTAACAACTTAATCAACATACAAGAAATATTAAGCACAATTAGTAGGCTATTATACTCACCTTATCCAGTAGCAACAATTTAAAATTTCAGCCAAACTCAGCGCACAATTATCCTCAATGATAACACAACCTCAAAGAGGTGTTGTTCTTCACTAGAACTAACTTTTGATGTTAAAATATGGTGTAATCACTTTGGAATAACTTCAAACACTTATGGTATCTGTTTAGGAGGGTTATAACGAGTAAGGGACGAGGTTGGGTCGAAATATGAGAAATAAATGTCGTCCAAATAGATTTTAAAGTTAAGTAGGTCGACCACTGCCTAAGTGGGTCCCATTGGGAGCTGCTTGCGCAGTCTCGCGTAAATGCACATATCTCTCTACTCCAATGTGGTATCGATGAACGGTTTAATGCGTTAGAAACTAGAGGCATAGATATTCAATTTGATATGTGGATACTCCTATAATTCCAAGTATATTAGGAGATAAGCTCTGCTACAGTTGACCTAAGTTTCAGAACATTATGAATGTAACTTGTGATGACTTTTGCCAACTTTTGTTCCTCAACTCGCTTGACTTCAAAACGTAATACACGACTAGCATACGACTCAAATAACTAATAACATAACCTCATTATAATGTTAATCACCCTAGTATTACCCCAAAAGTACATGTTATAACATTCCCAACTTGTCGACATTCGACGAAATTTATTTTCTTCAATTTGTTTAGCTTCTAAGCCTTTCAACCCTCTTGGTACTTGTTATCCATGATCTTAAAGATTTGTAACCTCCAAGGTAACATGATTAACTTACTTTATGTACTTTCAAAAATGATCTCATTTTTGAGCTTACATCAATTGTCTTACGACGTACTCTTACATACGAAAATATGGGGTGTAACACCGTTATGTATCCATTAATGGCGATTTTATTCTCATACAAGAGGAGCTTGATTTGGAGATCTTGTCTATCAAAATAAAGCTATAAATTGGATAATTAGTTTCCATTGTAACACACGAAATATTCTGGACACAAAAGCTTGAATCAACTCTCACCCTATAACATTATTTGTTTACCTTGTTCTTAATATTGTTCTTACGTTTGCTACCGGGGAAGCTAAAATTCATAGCCAGGCTTGTATTTCCTTTAAGTTCATTTTATAATCATATTTCTGTTCTTATTTATTTCATATTTCTGGGTCAAATTAATTCAAGTGTCTAGAAACAACATTCAGCTGTATCGTTTTATGGATAAATAGTTTGGTGTCCACCATGGGGCATAGATAATTGTGTAATTGCTTTGATCTATTAACCTGTTACTAGCGAATTTTGATTCCTTTCTTAGCAAAAGAAAAAACAGATACGGAAGCTAACGATGTCAACAATTTCAATAATGTCGGAGCACACAATGAACGTGAACATGTGTTCCAACGTGATGATTCAACCAGCAAAACCCACAATGAAGGAAATGAAACCACTCTAGTTAGCGAAGGTCAAAATCCTCAGCATGTAAGGAATCCAACTCCTGATGATGCGGATGATGAACACGTTGTTGAAATAGTCAAAATCTTGAGAGAGCAACAAATGGCAATTATGGATCACCTCTCAAGACAAGATCAGGTAATGATAGAGTTGAATGGGTGCTATTAATAATGCTAATGGAAGAGCTCTGGTTCCTCCCAGCATTCTTGCAAATCAAATAGTTCAAAGAACCGGCAACAACACTCCAAGGGAGGAGTTCGATTTTAACGAGCAGGAGGTACCAGTAGTGGATCTGGGGATGACAATAACACAAATGACCATTTCAGAATCGAGCTCATGAGATTCATGAGAGAAATGAATGAACTAATAGACCAGAATACAAAAGAAGTTTATGCTCGGATGGATCAGATCCCGGGAGCAACGCTGGTGTTAAAGGGACAAGATTCCAAAAAATATACTCAGTTGCCATTTTGTGTATTGTAGCCTCATTCCCCTATTTATTGCTTCTTCTATGTTCATTTGTGGTTATGTGAATTTCCGGGATGGCTGGATTGATTTCAGGGATGTTTTGGAGTGAATTGGGACACTTAGTTCCAAGGTTAGAAGCTTAAGTTGAAAGAGTTGATCAGAGTTTGATTTTAGTGCATACGACTCCGAAATAGAATTTTGATGATTTCAATAGCGTCATATGATGATTTTGGACTTAGGCATATGTCCGGATATTGGTTTGGAGGTCTATAGGTGTTACAACCCATGTTTTCGTACGTGAGAGTACGCCGTAAGTCAATTGATGTAAGCTCAGAAAATGAGATCGTCTTTCAAAGTACACAAAGTAAGTTAATCATGTTACCTTGGAGGTTATAAATCTTTAAGATCATGGATAACAAGTACCAAGAGAGTTGAAAGGCTTAGAAGCTAAACAAATTGAAGAAAATAGGTTTCGTCGAATGTCGACAAGTTGGGAATGTTATAACATGTATATTTGAGGTGATACTAGGGTTATTAACATGATAAGGAGGATATGTTAGTATTTTTTTTAGTCGTATGATAGTCGTGTATTACGTTTTGAAGTCAAGCGAGTTGTGGAACAAAAGTTGACAAAGGTCATCACAAGTTACATTCATAAATATGCTAAAAATTAGGTTTAATGTAGCTGATATGTTCTTGCAATATACACAAATATACGTGATGATCCACCTACAAAATTAAATATCTATGCGTCTAGTTTCTAATGCATTAATCCGTTTGTTGATACAACATCCGAGTAGAGAGATATTCACATTTTTTGAGACCCCACAAGAAGCTCCCAATGGGACCCACTTAGGCGGTGGACGACCCTTGAATATTTTAAAGGGGTTGGACGGCACAGTTTTGGTCCTTTTCGACCAAGGAAAGTTCCCAAACTATCTCAAAACTTCGCTAACAGTTCTCCAACGTTCCAAGTTGAACCCAAGGTGGTTTTACCAAAACCTAGCCTCAAAGGTTAGCCTAATTGAAGAACAGAGTCTCTATTGCGTTGTGATATATGTATGGGTGCTTGTAAGCTAAGAAAAACTTTGTTTCGATCTTTTTATGATTATTTATTATATTTATAACACCCTATTTATTGATTTTAAGCTTATTTATGTGTTGGTTAAGTTATTTGGATGAAGAATTACAAGATAGAACTCGAAGTTGTATAAGAAGTTGGTGTCTCTTATTGGACTATTTTGGAGTTGTGTATATGACTTCATATGGCTGAAAATTGTGGTAAATAGCTTGGTTATAATGTTCTTATTTTTTTTATGCTTGTCAATATGTTGAGTATGTTGATGATGTTGTAAATAGGAGAAGAGGCAACCACACAATACCTAGAAGTTGTCCATGTTGTTGTCATATCTTGTTGGGTTGTTTGATGTTACTTTTAATGTTGGAATGTCATGTCAATATATATGTTTGTATTCTGGACTTATTGATGGTGTTGTAGGTATAGGGTAGATGGAAAAAAGAGTTAGGGTTTGGTTCCAATCCAAGCTTGCCACTCATCGTGTTAAATAGTAGTTTCGTTGGTGACATTTATGCAGTTATTGTTGTGTAGATTGATTGGTGTTATTGGGCTGTTGGGTGTGTTGTGGTGTTGAAGGTATATAGTTGAAGGTTGTATGTGTTCTTGTTGTTTTGATGGACTTTGGGAAAGCAAGGACAACATGAGAGATGTTGCCTGTTTTAATATAAAATAAGCATGTCATTCGTTGTACGATAGTTGCATCATTCGTAGCTTAACGATGGTATTATTATCGTTGTTATAGATTAAAGTGCGATGAGACGAGTTCAACATGGTCATTGGACAGACTAAGATAGGGTATGTTAAGGCTATCCCTTCTTTCCTTTTGGCATGGTCTTATGTTCTTGAGTACCCACGTGTCCTATTATTATATCGTATGTTCATGAGTCTCGGAAAATATGTAAGTTGGTAAAGTTTATTTCATTATATTAACCAAAGACATATTGATCTTATGACATTTCGATAGATCTTATGGACTTACTTCCTTATGCATCACATTCATTTATACATGTATATTGACCCATGACCAGATGGTGTTATATACGCATATATTATATGTATATATGGTATGTGGAAAGGTAACGATATTGTATACGCACCACCACCTGATCAGCCGATTTACATTGATGATTTCTCCCAATGAGGCCAATATGATATGATGGGATGCCCTCAGAGGTTTGAGAATGTTATGTACGTATATACCTATGCATGATATGGCATTTATATGCATATACATGACATTATAAAGGTTTCATAATTCACTTAACTATTCAAACTTACAGGTTGAGTCCTTTACTCCATGTTTCTTTCATATCTTTTATATACTGCTTTTCATACCATACATACTTGGTACTTTATTTGCACTGACATACCTTTTGCCTAAGGAAATTGCGTTTCATGCCCGCATGTCCCAATAGACAGGTTGAAAGCCCTCATAGTAGGCTATCAGCTCAGTGGAAGGTATTGGTGCACTCCACTTGCTCCGGAGTTGCGTATTTTGTCAGTATAATTTGTACATGTATTGATTGGTATGGTGGGGCCCTATTCTAGCCTTTATGACGTTTATGTACTCTTAGAGGTATATAGACAGATGTCATGTATATGGATGATTGTATGTCCTTGTCAGCCTATGTTTTGAGTATACAAATGATCAGTTCGGTCTTATAGGTTCGTATGTGACATGTATAAGTTTGTATACCATGTTGGGTCATCCTATGTCGAGTATTCTCTTATATTTAATTTTGGTTATCTCATGACGGCCTTTTCTGCTCATTTACCCATGATAGTATGATAGGAAGGATACATTACGTTGGTACTCGATTGAGTTAGGCACCGGCTGCCTGTCGCGGCCCTTCAGTTTTGGTCGTGACCAAAGTGGTATCGGAGCAGTTCTATTCTAAGGAGTCTACAAGTCGTGTCTAGTAGAGTCTTGTTTATGGGTGTGTTGTGCACCACACTTATAAGCTGGATTCTACAGGGCATTTAGGATTGTTACTCTTTCTTCTGACTCTAGATCATGTGGTAGAGCTCAGTTGTAAGCATTCAAACTCCTAAATTCTATTTTATTCTTAATAGAATGATACCTATATCCAGAAAGACAGTTGGTAAGAGATTGAATATGGCTGTGGAAGAGTTGAGTCAGAGGAACTCAATTTTGTATCATACTTATGAAGAGTAAATGTGAGGTCGTCAGAAGATCATGTGTGTACTAAAACATGTAAGCTTCTTGATAAGGATCCCTCAGGCATGAATATCTATGCACCTATATAATAAAAAGCAATTAGAGAATCAGAAGGTAGATACAAGTTTCAAAAAGTAAAAGAAGGAAGGTGAAGAAGGGTACGAGGTACTCAGTTAGTGAAGATTATCAGTACTTACAATTTAGACAGAGAAATATAAGCATTCTAAGTTCCTTTCAACAGTAATAGAGATATATACAATTGGACACACCCATCTCAGTTATGCCCTATGGGAGCTAACAAAGATAGTTTAAGAGATGAATGGGATATCAGGATCTAGCTGGGTTTAGAGTAACCCAAAAGTGTGGATGGATTGTTATCATTAGCTAACATTTCCGAAGGATATTGCAAACATGGTAATAGATCTCCTTGTGAGACACCCAGATAGTGCACTCTAGAATAATACAGTCAGATATAAATATTAGAATGTTTAGAATTTTTAGAAGATAGGCAGTGGAATCCTAGAAGGAATAAATATTTACCTTAGTATGACTCCCGCCCCTAGGTAAAAAAAGAGAGAATGTTAGGCGTCCCGAAAAGCCAGTGAGATAAAGCAAGGGGAGCTAAAAGTGAAAGAATGTTTTGTTGAAATTTTTAGAATAAAGTGATAGACAGAAATATTAGTCGGAGAATAAGAAGTGAGTAAATATAACATTATGAGTAAGATGTGATAAATGGGTGATAACAGTAAATCAAAATATGACAGAATGATAGGGTCTATAGTCAAGTGAAGGAAAAGACAAGCGGTGACATGCCTTGAGACAATAAAACTATAATCCATAAAGTCATACTCTCATTTCGAGAAATGAGTTGGTGACTTGAACGTGATTACTAGAAGACTAAGTTAGACCCTTGGAGTAATTGAAATTATTATGGGTTAGTGAACAAGATAAACTAGACATGAATTAAGGATCAGATGATAATAGTTGGCATCATGAGAATTTCAGAGATATCATTCCAGAAATAATAGAATGGACAACAAAAGAATTACCTTTAAAGTTCATTCAAGAAGATGCTTCCCTAAAGCAAGCGTTGTGAGCAGAGTTAAGCTCAAAGGACTATGTGTGCCAATTACACTAGTTGTCACCCTTGTGCATAAGGAATTCAGTTATCCCTGGTACAGAAGGGGTACCGTAAGGCGAGTGAGGGTCATTGATGATGTGAAAAGACGCCAAAGATAATGAGGTAAAACATCTATAGGTAGATCGTCGTAGCACTAAATTAGTACTCCCCTAAAGGGGGAAAGATGGTCTGATGTGGTATTAAGTCGGAGTTAAGTGGTTCAGGTAACTATAGAATGGTAAAGGAAGAATGTGGTAAAAACACGAAAGGTATGAGGTTGCATTTATTCAGATCCTACAGATATGTCGAGACTCTAGAACATTATGCAAGCATGATGCCGGGGAGAGGCAATAAGAGTTCCCAGCGGGGATGTTATTGATAAATAAGTGCGAATGGACACTTGATATATCAGGAGTCAGTGCGAGAGGTAAGTTAAGACAAATGATATATTCTAAGAGAGATTACGCAGAATATAAATTTGAGAATGGACCAACGAGTAGTAAGTAGTTGATTCAGGACGAGCCTAGTTATGGCTAGACAAGAGGATACATGCCAATCAGTAGATTGTGCAAGATAAACATAGTGAATGCAGTCTTGCAGATATGACGTGGTAATCCTTAACAAATATTCAGATAGGAGTTAAGGTAGTTAAAGGTACCGTATAAACATTACAGAAATAAAAGACAGTACCACTAGGAAGACAGTCAACAATTTCAGTTAAGAAGCAACCATATGAGCACAAGGGCGCGGATTTATGTAATTAGGGATATTTATAGGCGAGCAAGAACATAAAAAATTCTGTCAGGTATATGATGTAATAAGCTCGCAACTTTACAAGAGTTAGAGGATCTCACCTAAGTACTATAACAAAAGACTAGCTGAGGAAATAAGGAAGAAGACTTCAACCTATGTATAGTAACTTGAAGAAGTAACGATCTTGTAACAATAGCGTCACTACAATATTGTATACAGTCCATAAGAAAGTGGCACCTATCTTGGCTAATTAACGGGAAAAAAATCGAAGGTGATATTTGAGATCATAAGAGTTACAAGAAATTCTAGTATTTGTGGGCAATAAGATAATCCAAGTATTCATGCAACAAGTGCAGAACGATCAGGAAAAGTAATTGTTTGCATTTAAAGACAACTAAGAATGCACGAAAGGAAATCTATGGTGCTAGCAAGTTAAAGGAAGGTTGCAAGTAGTATAAATAGATATGTGTAGGTAGCAAGATAAAGTATCTTAGAGAGACAAGATTTAAGGTAGATAGGAGTAAGGATAAGAAAAGGTGAGTGAGAAAGTGATGAGAATAGGTAAGTCCTCAGGATTAAACTGATCAAAACAAGAGACTTGATGGTTTCTGCAAGTTATAGAAAGTTCGGTACAACTTGAATGAACTTCGAGGAGTCAAAGACTAATAGAATTAGAAGAGATGAAATACTACCCCGGTAGTAGAATAAGGGTGTAATGGTGATAGATAAGAGGATGGAATTTAGGCCTTTGATTGAGTAATGATTTTAAGGGATTTCATGCATTGCACGGGATTATAATACCCTCATAAGAAGAATCACGTTGGGATGCTATGAAATAAGATTATTGAAGTATAGCATCGTTCCTAGATGGATCAAGCAAATCACTTCAAATGTTTCCCGATGCAAAGTGAGCCCTAGTGACAATGTATTACGTAAGAGGCTTCAAGTTCTCAGTGGTAGATTATGGATCAACATTAAGGTGAATCAGCAACCGGTGGGTAAAAGTTACAAAGTATGAGATGAGATTAGGCCATAATTATTAAGATGAAAAGTAATCTGGAAGCATTAAAGGACTTAGATTTATACATATATGATAAGCAACAAGAGAGTAACATGTAGTTGGGTAGCAAACCTCGGTAATAATAAACCAAAGTAAGAGTTATGGTATAGTATGACCTACCTGGTTGTTGTGAAGCCATAACCATAGATAACAAAATCTATGAAAAAAGATATATCAATAGTCATAAGTTCAACGAAGTACAGAGCGAAGAATTTCAGTACACCTATAGATTCCCAGAGGGATAGCTTGTCATAGTTCTGTATATGTTCACAAAGTGAGGCCTAGAGATTGGCTAAAAGCTGGAGGAAAAAGGAGAGAAGAGTCTCATAGGCGCACATACAGGGTCAGAGTCGTACATGCTGCATGAAATAAGGTAGCAACAATTACGAGATTGGAAGAATTTCGATTACAAGTCGTGGTGTGAGAAAGAGGACTAAAGGAGGGAATGCGAGGGCCTTTGGAATTTATTCACAGAGCAGTTGCCTAGATGGCAAGAACAATATTAAAGTATTTGTAAGAGTTATAGGGTATGAGACTGATAAGAGAATCGGTCAACATTCGACGACAAATGTTCCAACGGGGTGGGGGTGGGTGGTGGTTATGGTAGTGGTGGGAATGATGTTACACCCAATGTTTTCATACGTGAGAGTACGTCGTAAGTCAATTAATATAAGCTCAGAAATTAGATCATCTTTGAAAGTACATAATGTAAGTTAATCCTGTTGCCTTTGAGGTTATAAATATCTAAGATCATGGATAACAAGTACCAAAAGGGTTGAAAGGCTTGGAAGCTAAACAAATTGAAGAAAAAAGGTTTCATATAATGTAGACCAGTTGGGAATGTTATAACATGGACGTTTGGGGTGATTATAAGGTTATTAACATGATAAGGAGTTTATTTTATGAGTTATTTTAGTCATATCATAATCGTGTATTATGTTTTGAAGTCAAGCGAGTTGTGGAACAAAAGTTGGCAAAGGTCATCACAAGTTGCATTCACAAATATGCAAAAGATTAGGTCACTGATAATTTCTCCTGATATACTAGGAATTACGTGATGCTCCATGACAAAATTGAAGATCTATGAGTCTATTTTCTAACGCATTAAACCGTTTGTCGATACAATATCCGAGTGTAGAGATATTCACATTTTCATGAGACCGCGCAAGCAACTCCCAATGGGACCCACTTAGGTGGTGGACGACCCTTGAAAGTTGGAAAGGGGTTGGACGGCTTTTGGTCAATTTTGACCAAGGACAGATCCCAAACTCTCTCAACACTTCCCTAACAGTTATCCAAGGTTCCAAGTTGAATCCAAGGTGGTTTTACCTAAAGCTAGCCTCAAAAGTTAGCCTAAGTGAAGAACAGAGTGTCTACGGTGTTGTGATGTATTTAAGGGTGCTTGTAAGCAAAGGGAAGCTTTGGTTCGAGTTTTGTATGATTATTTAAGGTATGTATAACACTCTACTTTTTGGGATTAAGCTTATCTATGTGTTGGTTAAGTTATTTGGATGAAGAAATACAAGATAGAACTTGAAGTTGTATAAGAAGTTGTTGTCTATTATTGGACTATTTTGGAGTTGTGTATATGAGTTCATATGGCTGGAAATCGTGGGTAATAGCTTGGTTATAATGTTCTTGTTATTGTTATGCTTGTAAATATGTGGAGAATGTTGATGATGTTGTTGTAAATAGGATAAGAAGCAACCACACAATACCTAGAAGTTGTCCATGTTGTTGTTATATCTTGTTCGGCTATTTGATGTTACTTTTATGATGGATATAAGGTTGGAATGTCATGTAAATATATATGTATAGATGTTGTACCTGTTGATGGTTCTGTAAGTACAGGGGATATGGGAAAAAGAGTTGGGATTTGGTTCCAATCCAATCTTGACGCTCGTCGTGTTAAATAGTAGTTTCTTTGGTGACATTTGTGCACTTGTTGTGTAGATTGACTGGTGTTGTTGGGCTGTTGTGTGTGTTATGGTTCTGAAGGTATATAGTTGAAGGTTGTATGTGTTCTTGGTGTTTTGATGGACTTTGGGAAAGCAAGGAAAACATGGGAGATGTTGCCTGTTTTAATATAAAATAAGCATGTCATTCGTTGTACGATAGTTTCATGATTCGTAGCTTAACGATGGTATTATTATCGTTGTTGTAGATTAACGTGAGACAAGACGAGTTCAACGTGGTCATTGGACAGACTAAGATAAGGTATTCTAAGGCTATCCCTTCTTTCCTTTTGGCATGGTTGTATGTTCTTGATTCCCCATGTGTCCTATTATTACATCGTTTGTTCATGGTTCTTAGAAAATACGTAAGTTGATAAAGTTTATTTCATGATATTAACCGAAGGGATATTGATCTTATGACATTTCGAGAGATCTTATCGACTTGTTTCCATATGCATTGCATTCATTTATACATGCACATCGACCCATGACTAGATGGCATTATATACACATATATTATATGTATATGGGGTATGGGGAAAGGTAACGACGTTATATACGCACCAACGCCTGATCAGCTGGTATACATTGATGATTTTGCCCATTGAGGCCGATATGATATGATGGGATACCCTTAGAGGCTTGAGGATGTTATGTACGCATATACCTATGCATGATATGACATTTATACGCATATATATGACACCGTAAAGGTTTCATGATTCACTAAGTTATTCAGACTTACAGGTTGAGTCTTTTACTCCATGTTTCTTTCATGTCTTTTATATAATGCTTTTCATACCATATATAAATGGTACTCTATTCGTACTGACGTCCTTTTTGCCTGGGGACATTGCGTTTCATGCTCGCAGGTTGATAAGTAGGGATTTTGACCGCTTATTTTCTCTCTTTTATTTGCGTTTTAACTAAAAATGCTTAAAGGTATTCCCGGGAACTAATAAAATGTACTTTCGTGCAAGAATATTGGGAGACGAGACAAAGAAGTCAAAATCAACTCATAAAGGAGTCAAAAATGGACAAGGACCAAAACAAGGCAAAAAGGCCCACAGTGCGGATCACACAATACTGTGTGCGGCCGCAGAATAATGAAACATGATTGTTAGAAGTCCTTCAGAGTATGCGGACCGCACAATTATTGTGCGGCCGCAAAAGAGGAGATTCAGAGAGTTAGTTTTTAGGCAGGATGACGATATGCGGAATGCACCATAATTGTACGGCCGCACTCAAAATTGTGCGGTCCGCAGAAGAGAAGAATCAGAGAGCCATGTTCCAGTCCAAGTTCAAGTGTGTGGATGCACTCAAAATTGTGAGATATGCACAATCAAATAAAGTGCGGCCGCATCTTTTATGCAACTGAAGAAGGCATAGTTGACTTGTCAAGCTCAGAGTGCAGATCGCACACAGAATTGTGCGGCCGCATAACCTCCGCAGGGGCATTTTTGTCAGATATGTTCAGCTTAGTATAAATAGAAATTTTTGTCATTTTTAGGGTATGTTTTGTTTTAGGAGAGCACCTGAGCCGTTTTTCTTTATTGTTTTGAATAATAATGTACTAGATTAGCTTCTAAACATTAGATTTTCTTTCCCTAATCAATTATTATGCATTCTATATTAATTTCTTCTTGTATTTCTTCATTTTTTTGATGAGTAGCTAAATTTCTAGCTAGGGTTGTGGCCCAACCCTAGTGGGGGTACTTAATGGGTGTTTGATTTAGGACTTCTTTGTGATTGGGTTAGTGATATTTTAGCCTAGTTCTTGCTTGAATTCAAGAATTAATGGTTGCAAACAGTGATTCATGCCTAATTGACTTAGTCTCTACTTGAGAAAGAGACTAAGCCTAGGAAAACTTGGCTAACAAGAAATTGGGATGAACTCAAGAAATTGATAGCCCCAATTTAAAGGGTTGAATCTAGAGATAGTAAGACCCGACTTGAGCTTTTATTACTTGTTTTGTGCAATACCCATTTAGACTTGAGAAAGCCAAATTGGGCAAAATCACTCAAACTACCGAGAGGTATAGAGTGAGAAATTACGTGTGATTTCTATATTACAACCCCGACCAATCAAACTTGCCATAGAGTTTACAACCCATTAGGTAACCACCTAGGTGGAAGTCACGACCCTAGATCTTTTATCATTTGGAAAAAAACCAAAACCAAAAATATTGTCTTCTAGTTTTATAATTGCAATCAATAGTTTAAAGTAGAAGTAGAAACAACAAACAAGAGTGTGGAAGTTTAATCTAAGGCATATCATACAATTACACTAAATATATACCTAATCACAATTCTAACTCACTGAGAATTTGACCCCGACTTGCGTTGGGCTTTATTATTGCTTCGACCGCCTCACTATCTATATTTGTGGTGTGAGTTTGGGCGACATCAATTTTTTGGCGCCATAGCCGGGGAGTTAAATGGCTTTAGTTATATATTTAGGTTTTGTATAATTTGTCTTCTTTTCCTTCCGAGTCACTAATTTTGGTTTTGAATTGCTTATAGGTACAAGAATGGCTCTTAACAACGAGCCCATTGGTAATTTGCCATTGGGGGAAGAAGTGGACGATGATCAAGGAGATGAGGTTCTTCCAGAACCTCAAGAAAATAGGCGAGGCCGACCGCCTCATGCTAATGTTCCCATTCCCCCCCCCCACCTCCATCAAGAGCGGAAGCGTACCGGGTGTTGCAGAACGAGGGTTATGCAAGTGCTATACTCCTGGACCGCATTAGGGTGGGCAACTTCCAAATCACCAATGTGATGCTTACACTACTTGAGCAACTGGGATTCTTCATCGGGGCTCCAAATAAAAATGCTTGTAAGCATCTCAAGGGGTTCGTTGATACTTGTTGGGGGAGCAAGTAAACCAATGTTTCTGAGGACGCGCTGAGGTTGAGGCTCTTTCCCTTTTCTTTACGGGGAAAAGCATTGGGCTGGCTAGAGAGATTGCCCAATCATTTCATCTATACATGGGATGAGTTGGCCAAAATATGCATTGCCAAATTCTTCTCTCCGGGGCACATAGCTACACTACGGAATGAAATTCTAGTGTTCAAGCCAGAGCCCGATGAGACATTACACGAGATTTGGGAAAGATATCGTGCCATGGTTAAAGAGTGCCAGAATAATGATATGACCAAGGCCATGATCCAACAAACCTTCTACAGGGGGATCAACACAACAAATCAATGTGTGGTAAATATACTTGCCGACGGGAACTTCATGAACACACCTTATGTCGAAGCTTGTGAAATTTTGGATGAGATGGCAGATACCTCATCGACATGGCATAGTAGGGCCAATGTTCCGCAAGGTGACCCCAATGTCATTCACCTACACAAGGAACTACATGATCATGGGCAAGCTATCGCAAAGTTAACAACCACAATGAACTAATTGGCAAAAGCTCAGCTGCAACAAGTTCAAGCGTCGAAACAAGTGAATGCCCTGGAGGCATAAATATGATGATGAACAAGAGATGGCAAAAAGGTCAACAAGAGCAAAGTCGTCCGGAACAATTCATTCAAGATGATAGTGGGTATGACCAAGGTGATTCATATAATGAGCAAGAAGAAGAAGTGCAATACATCAAATATTATCAAGGTCAAAGAAATAATGCTCAAAATCAACCACAATGGAGATCACAAGGAAATCAAGAAAATTGGAACAACCAAAGCCACCAAGGCAATCTGAGTGGTGGCAACAACAATCAAGGCAATTTGGGAAATAACAATAATCAAGGAAATTAGAATAATCAAGGATACCAAGGCAATTGGGGTGGCAACAATCAAAGTAATTGGGGAGGTAACCAAGGAGGGTGGAACAACAACAACAACCAGGGGTCGGGTTTTCAAAGGCCACCGATGTTCCAACAACCGAGCAATCCACCTCCCTATCCTTCTCAAGGCCAGAGCTCTTCTAACAATGAGATGGGACGGATTGAAAATATGTTCAAACAAATGATGAGAAAAATGCCGACTTCGATGCTCAATTAGCCTCCTACAACACTTCAATCCGCAATTTGGAGGTTCAACTTGGCCAAATTTCACAAGCATTGAACACTCGTCCTAAGGGGACACTACCAAGTGATGCAGTGGTGAACCCAAAGGGTGGGAATAATACGGGACATGCTATGGACGTGACTCCGAGAAGTGGAAAAGGTGGATATGCAACCACCTCAAATCAAAGAAGAATTGTGGATGATGATGTTGTGGTTCAAGAAGATGAAATTCCAAGTAATGTGGTTCAAGCTAATGATGAAGTGAGAATTGATATTGATGAAAATATGGAGGGGGAGCAAGAAGAGGTGAACCCGTCTAGGGAGCACGTGATTGACATACCGGAATTGGTAGTGCCAAAGGCTAAGGCACTAATGCCAAGGCCTTCTCCTCCATACCCTCAAAGGCTTGCAAAGCAAAATAGTGAGAACCAATTCAAAAAGTTTATTGACATGATGGGGAGTTTGTCTATCAATGTATCATTGGTTGAGGCGTTGGAACAAATGCCGAGTAATGTAAAGTTCATGATGTACTTGGTCACCAAGAAGAGGTCTATGAATTGTGAAACTATCAAGATGACACATCAAGTGAGTGCTATTGTGCACTCAATGGCTTCAAAATTGGAAGATTCGGGTGCTTTCACAATCCCTTGCACTATTGGGAGCACCAACTTTGCCAAAGCTTTATGTGATTTGGGGGCAAGTATCAACATGATGCCCTACTCTGTGTTCAAAACATTGGGAATTGGGCAACCAAGACCCACATCTATGAGGTTGCAAATGGCGGATCGGACTATGAAGAGGCCATTGGGAATTATTGATGATGTGTTAGTCCGTGTTGATAAGTTCATTCTTCCAACGGACTTTGTGATCCTTGATTGTGAGGTTGACTACGAGGTGCCTATTATCTTGGGTAGACCTTTCCTTACTACGGGGAAGGCTCTTGTTGATGTGGAAGCTGGTGAGCTAACTTTCCGGGTGGGTGACGAAAAGGTGGTTTTCCATGTGTGCAAATCGACGAGGCAACCAAATAGAAATGAAGTTTGTTCATTCGTGGATTTAGTAACCGAAGTGATTGTTGATGATGCTAGTGCCACAGTGAATGTTGAGGATAATTTTGAAGCCGTATTGCTAAACCTTGATGATGATGAGGAGAAAGAAGGCTATGTAGAGTGTGTGAATGCATTGCAAGGGATGGGGTCATACACTTATGAGCCCCGCAAGCTATCTTTGGATCTTGAAAACTAGAAGACTCCTCCAACGCAGCCATCAATCGAGGAGCCTCCCACATTGGAGTTAAAGCCATTGCCTACGCATCTCAGGTATGAATTCCTTGGCCCTTCTTCTACTTTACCGGTTATCCTTTCTTCTTGTTTGACTAACATGCAGGTAGAGTCCATATTGGAGGTGCTATAAAGGAGGAAAATAGCAATCGGATGAACCTTGGCGGATATCCGGGGCATAAGCCCCACCTTTTGCATGCACAAGATTATATTGGAGGAGGGTGCCAAACCCTCCGTTGAACATCAAAGGAGGCTAAATGAAGCAGTGCAAGAGGTGGTCAAGAAGGAGATCATAAAGTGGTTGGATGTCGGGGTTATTTACCCTATTTTCGATAGATCGTGGACTTCTGCGGTGCAATATGTCCCAAATAAATGGGACATGACAGTGTTAACAAATGACAAGAATGTATTGATCCGCACAAGAACTGTCACCGGGTGAAGAGTTTGCATGGACTATAGGAAGCTCAACAAAGTCACTCGGAAAGATCATTTTCCGCTTCCATTTCTTGATAAAATGTTGGATAGGTTGGCCGGACGTGCTTTTTATTGCTTCCTAGATGGATACTCCAACTACAATTAGATTCTTAGTTCTCCTGAGGACCAAGAGAAGACCACTTTCACTTGTCCATATGGTACCTTTGCATTCTCGAGGATGCCATTTGGGTTATGTAATGTACCAACGACGTTTCAACAGTGTATGATGGCTATTTTTACCTATATGGTGGAAGATATTCTTGAGGTCTTCATGGATGATTTCTCTATCATTGGGAATTCTTCTGATGATTGCTTGAACAACTTGGACAAGGTATTGACAAGATGTGAGGATACTAACTTGGTTTTGAATTGGGAGAAATGTCACTTCATGGTCGAGGAAGGCATTGTCCTCGGTCACAAGATTTCAAAGTATGGTATTGAGGTTGATAAAGCCAAAATTGAAGTGATCTCCAAACTCCCTCCCCCTACATCCGTGAAGGGAGAGAGGACCTTCTTGGGTCATGCGGGGTTCTATCGCCAATTCATCAAATATTTTTCCAAAGTGGTGAACCATTTGTGTAAACTTTTGGAGAAGGATGCCAAGTTCCCTTTCAATGAAGATTGCATGAAGGCATTCGACTTGCATAAGTTCAAGTTGACTACTACTCTTATTATTACTGCACCGAATTGTAGCTTGCCTTTTGAGCTCATGTGTGATGCAAGTAATGTGACGGTTGGAGCGGTGTTGGGGCAACGTATCAACAAAATCTTCCATCCGGTCTATTATGAAAGAAAGACCATCAACGATGCCCAAGTCAACTACACAGTGACCAAAAAAGAGCTCCTTGCTATTGTTTTTTCTACGGAGAAGTTTCGCCCGTACTTGATGGGTAAAAAGGTGATTGTTCACACCGACCACGCGGCGCTTCGGTATTTGATGAGAAAGAAAGATTCTAAGGCAAGTTTGATATGATGGATGCTTCTATTGCAAGAGTTTGATCTAGAGATTCAAGACCGCAAGGGTAGCGAAAATCAATTGACGGACCACTCGTCCCGATTGGAGGAGGAGGGGAGGCCACACGACGGCCTTGAGATCAATGATTAATTTCCCTAAGAGCAACTCCTAGCCGTTTCAATGACCGGGATGACATGGTTCGCCGACTTAGCAAACTATCTTGTGACGGACATTGTACCGAATTATTTCTCTTCAAACCAAAGGAAGAAGCTCAAACGAGATTGCCTTGACTATTATTGGCATGAGCTGTATCGTTTCCGAATATGTACTGATGGTCTGATCCGACGATTTATGCCGGAGGAAGAACAAATGGGTATTCTTGTGGCTTGCCACTCTTCACCATATGGTGGTCACCATGGTGGAGCAAGAACGGCGGCAAAAGTTTTGAGTTGTGGATTCTATTGGCCTACTCTCTACAAGGATGCTAGTGAGCTTGTCAAGCGGTGTGGTGAATGCCAAAAGGCCAGTGGGATATCAAAGAAGAATGAAATTCCTCTCACCACCATTTTGGAGATAGATATCTTCTATGTGTGGGGTATTAATTCTATGGGTCCGTTTGTTAGCTCTTGTAGGAATACCTACATTCTAGTTACGGTGGATTATGTATCTAAATGGGTTGAGGCCATTGCTTTACCTAACAATGAAGCAAGGAGTGTGGTGGCATTATTGAAAAAGAACATCTTCATGAGGTTTGGTACCCAAGAGCCATTATTAGTGATGGTGGTTCGCATTTTTGCAACAAGACTTTTGATACCTTACTCACAAAGTATGGTGTCACTCACTAAGTATCAACCCCCTACCATCCTCAAGCAAGCGGACAAGTTGAAGTCTCCAACCGGGAGATAAACAGTATTTTGTCAAAGATAGTCAATGCCAACCGGACGGATTGGTCAAGAAAACTTGATGATGCTCTTTGGGGTTATAGAACGGCCTATAAAACACCGATCGGGATGTCTCCATACCGGTTGGTATTCGGGAAGGCATGCCATCTTCCGGTAGAACTTGAGCATAAGTCCATGTGGGCTTTGAAGAAGTTGAACCTTGAATGGGATGTCGCGGCAAATCAAAGGATGTCACAATTGAATGAGCTTTATGAATTCCGGTATCATGCCTACACAAGCTCGTTTATCTACAAGGAGAAGATGAAGTACCTCCATGACAAGTACATCCACCTTTGGTGCTCTAGATTTGAAAAATAAGAATGTTGAGGTGTTTAGAGTAAATCGGCACCGGGTTAAACATTACCTTGGCAAGGTTGATAATGGCCACATTGTGGCGGTTCTTCATTTCAAATGATTGGTAATCTGCGTCGTGCCGCGACGTTAAATCAGGCGCTTCTTGGGAGGCAACCCATGTATCTTTTTTTACTTGTTTTTCTTCTTTGTTAGATAGCTTTGTTTTGTGCTAACTAGTTTTGAAGTGTATGCAGGAATGGGTGTGCATTTCAGGGACTGTGGAAGAAAAATTGGCTAAGTGTCACAAAAGTGCAGACCGCACAAAAATTATGCGGACTGCACAATCACTCTGCGGCCGCACAATTCTGTGTGCGGTCGCACAACTGGAAGATCAAAAATGCATGGACTCTGAAGTTTGGCCTGCCAAATTTCCTTAATAATTTGCGACCACACACAAAATTGTGCGATCCGCACAAATTTTGTGGCCGCACTAACTCTTGTGCATACCGCAGAAATTCTTCCAAGGAACAGGTAAGGAGTGCGGACCGCACTCAAAATTATGTGGCCGCACTCAGGTAAGTTCTGGGCTCGACGGGTCAACCTATATAGGGCTTTTCATAACTTTTCACCCTTTACACTCTCTGAAATCTCTAGCCCTAAACAAGCACAGTGCATACCCCATTAGCTCTAAATCTTCTCTTATTTCATCAAGTTAGATTCTCACCTGCATCATTCACTACTCGTATATTTAATCCATGATAGATTTTTGTTCTTTCTTCTTATTTTGTGTTCTTGTTTTCTTTGATTAGTTTAGTTATTTTTAGGCATATAAATGTCAAATGTCCTTAATATGTGCTTAAAAATCATGTGGGTAGCCTCGTATGTGTTAATTAGGGACTAGGTAGACCACTAAGCTTGTCAATTTGTGCAAACTATGTCTAAATTGTGAAATATTGCATGAACCCTAGTTTACTGCCCGTGAAATTCAAATTGTATGACCGCACACATTTTTGTGCGATCCGCATTCCTTTTAACTTAGGGCTTCTGCGTGCTTGAATTTTGTGGACTGCACTCAAAAATATGCGGTCCGCAGCAAAATTGTACGGTCTGTACTGATGAATGATCACAGAACTCAGTATTCTCAACACGGGGCTATGCGGCCGCACTCAAAATTGTACGGTCCGCACTTTTGGTTGTGTGGTCTCACTCACCATTGTGCGGTCCGCACTTGACAGTGCGGCAACACTCATTTTTGTGCGGTCCGCATGGCCTCTTCTATTTTTCCACAACTGTCCTGCAACTGTCATGCATATATCTGCGTCTTATGAACCTGAACTCTAACTGATTCTTATTGTTATGAATTGCAGATGAAGGTTAGATCACGTGGTAGATGAGATACATCAAAAGGGAGGGCAGAACCCTCCCGATGCCGAGGCCGAGGCAAGAGTAACCTACCACTTGCCATTTAGAGGACCATAGGCAAGATACCAACTACCAACAGAGTTCCTGAACCCTCTGAGACCAGTGAGTATCTCCCATCTGGGGAAGCTTCTGAGGGTAACTCCGTGCAAGCACATCCGGAAGCCCAATCACACCAAGTCTCCGATAGATTCCACTTGGTAGAAGAGTCATTGTCCGCTGCTAGTTCTTCTGAAGGTTCGGAAGAGGGTAGCCCAGATTCTGATCCCTCTCCCTCACATGCCCCGGCTGCACCAATCAATGTTGATGATGATGATTATGATGTCCCGGATAATTGTAGAGGGGGGTGATGCTACAGTGGGCGGGTGGGGAGGGGGTAGAGAGGTTGAGGAGAAGGGAGATGTGGGAAGGCAGAATTGTCAGCTTGACTGCCTTCAATAGATTTAAAGAGTGGTGGCCGCAGAGATCGCTCACTCTTGGGCGATAATTCTTGATGACGGATTTGGACAAGCACAACCCAAATGTCCTCAGACAGTTCCAGGAGAGAAAAGAATGGAAATGGTTCACCCAAAGCGTACTCGATGCAAATGAGTACTTGGTTAAAGAATTTTATTCCAATGTGGCTCATATTAAGAAGGGTACCAAGGTGACAAAAGTAAAAAAATCTAAAAATTCGATTCGACTCCTATGCTTTGAACTCTTATGTAGGATTTGAAGAAGTGGAGTGTAAGGCCACATAAAATTTTGCAAAATAAAAAAAATGATAAATAATAATTATTATTATAATAATGTTTCGTGGTGCCGAATTTGTTTTACGTGTTGCATATTATAGAAATGCTTTTTGGGTTGAACAATGCACTGGAAAGTAAAGGAAAATGTTTGACAGTGTTATGCATTTCTACGGTCCATTATGCGATCGCAAAATCACTCTGCGGATCGCGTAATGGCCGCAGAGTGAGGCAGCTAATTGGGCCAGTTTGGATGAAATTTTGCGGTCGACTATGCGACCGCATAACTATTTTGCAGTTCATTATGCGACCGCAGAACAGGTCTACGGGACGCATAGTGACCGCAGACACAGACATATTTTTGGTTATTTTGGTCACCGATTTTGCGACCGATATGCGGTCCGTATATCGATTATGCGATCGCAAACCTTGTTCCGGAGCTTTATTTTTGGAGTTTTTAATCCCGACCCTATTTCATTAAAACACATCCCATGGACCATTTTGAGCATAATTTCTGATATTTTTAGAGTGAGAGAGAGGTTCCTAGACCGACGGGCAAGTAGAGCGGACTATTCAGGTGCTTGAGGACATGTTGCGTGCTTGTGTTCTTGATTTCAAGGGTAGCAGGGATAATCATTTGTCACTCATAGAGTTTTCTTATAACAACAGATTTCATGCGAGTATCCAGATGGCACCATTTGAGGCATTATATGGTAGGAGATGTAGATTTCCCATTTGGTGGCGCAAGATTAGGGAAGCAAAGTTGATAGGGCCAGACCTTGTACATCAGGCTATGGAAAAAGTTAAGATCATAAAGGAGCGGTTGAAAACTGCTCAGAGTCGTCAAAAATCCTATTTGGATGTTCGTCGCAGAGACTTAGAGTTCAAAGAAGATGATTGGGTATTCTTGAAGGTTTTCCCCATGAAGGGTATTATGTGGTTTGGGAAAAAGGGGAAATTGAGTTCGAGGTATGTCGGGCCACACAAGATCATCCAGAGGATCGGTCAGGTGGCGTACAAGCTTGAGCTACCACCCGAGATGGCATTATTGCACCCAGTATTCCATGTGTCTATGTTGAAAAAGGTAGTTGGAGATCCGTCAGCCATTGTGCCAGTTGAGACCATTGAGGTTAATGAAGAATTGTCATATGAAGAAATTCCAGTTTCCATTTTTGATAGGAAAGTCCGAAAGTTGAGGAATAAAGAAATTGCGTTTCTGAAAGTGTTATGGCGAAACCAGCAGGTTGAAGTGGCCACATGGGAGGCCGAGGAAGAAGTGAAGAAGAAGTATCCTTACTTGTTTGAATAGCTGTGTAATCCTTTCTTTTTATGAACTTGTCGCCTATGAATTTAGTATCACTTGTTCAATTAATGTAAAATTGTTCATTTTGATTATTTGTTGTTTACATGAGGCCATGGTTGGTGTGGTTATGAGTTATATTATGTTATGGGGCTCTGTATACGTTTGAAAGATGTGTTTCTGGGGCTCTCTTAAAATTGTTCTTCAATTCTCACTTAAAATCTTGAAGATTATCAAGAGAGGAACCTAGGTCTTTTACCTAAGTGGGTTGGGAAATGATGGAATCTTCCACAAAAAAATGGAATCTTCCACAAAAAGAGCCTTAAAACATTATTGCACACTTAGTGTTTGATAGCATGCTCAAATGAGCTAAAACCATGTTCATCTTCCTAATTTTGGTTCAATATTTTTATGTTGCTAAAATAGATTGAAATGGCTAATATTCCGGAACATATTAGAGATTTAAGAGGTTCAATTGAGGTATGTTGCTAAACCCCCTTCTTCTTAGAATCGAATCCCATGATGTTCATGTAATTGGAGTAAGTCCTTGATCATTATTGAATTGGGTTTTCCTAACGTGGTTGTGTTGAAGGATGTTTGTTCAATGATTATGCTAAATGCTTCATCATGTCATCTTTCCATTTGAGAATATGTTCAAAATGTGGAGTATGTGTTAGGAATGCTAAGATTTCATGCCAAGATTGAAATAAAGGTTGTTTTGCCAAATTGTATGAAAGGCCTCTATGTGCCTGAGATTTCCCAAATTGCTCATATGTGAATTAATGTCTTGAATGGGAAGCCCTATTGATGACGATAATGATAATGATATTTGAAGGTGGAAAAGGGAACTGGAACTATGAAACACGGCCAAGTGCCAAGAACAACTTTGTAATCGTAATCACTAGTGCCGATGAATTGAAAGTATATGAAAAAAGTTCGACGTGAGATGATTGACTGAACAATGCAATGTCTCAAATGAGATGGCCTAGCCGATTGGGCCGAGATCGGGCTCTGTGTAAGAACACGAAGGTATTGTGAATGAAATTGTGGTAATGTCTCAACGGAGATGGCCTAGCCGATCGTGCCGTGATAGAATACAGGGGTATTGTGAATTGTGGAATATTCGTTCTAAAGATCACCCAACCTAATAATATGGAAATTGTCTTGAAACGCACATGATCCTTAACTTGTTGTTTTACTATTATTTGAAGCTTTTATTGAATCCTTGACTGTTCCTCTTGTATTATTATTCATTCCATTTAGTTGGTGCTTAGCTTTACATACTAGTGCTATTCGACGGTACTAACGTCCATTTTGTCGGGGGTGCTACATCTTTAAATGGATGCAGGTGATTACATAGAAAACAATGCAGATCTCAGATAGTGCTGCATCATCTTCTCAGCGGACTTGGTGAGCCCCATTTCATTTCGGGGTCATATATAGTACCTTTTGTTTATATCATGGTAAGTTTTTGAGATATAGTCGGGGCGTTGTTGCCGGCACTATCTTTACTCTCTTTTGTATCTTTAGAGGCTCCGTAGACACTATGTGGGTTGTATATGGGTGTTGGGAATGTTAAACAAGTTATGGTATGTTTGATCACTTGCTCCACTTGAACTATAAGAAATGTGTATTTTGAGACCTACAGGCGCAATGACTAATGAAATGATTAGGATTGTATGAATGAGATTCCTACTGTATAATTAATGAAATCACGTCTTTTCTTGATCATGGGTTATTGGGTAGAAAGTATCTAACATGCTTGCTCGGCCAGATTCACTCAGTTGAGCATCGGTCGCGCTTTTCGAGGATAGGGCGTGACATGAAGGCAGTCCAATACTAGAAAAAGGTGTCTATGGGTGATGCAGCTCGCCCGTGGCTAGCTGAGATTTTGGCTATTCGAGGGTGATCACCTCTGTGGCTTACAACAGGGGTTCCCATAGTTCGGGCCACCCTAAACTTTGAAGCAAAAGGGTGGCAAACATTTGTGTGCAGCCGCATTGATCCATGCCTAAATGAGAACAACCTCCTATTTCCACGTGCAGTCCTGGTGGCTTCGATTATGGCTCGGTATCCGATTAATGTTGGTGCCATCATGTCCACCAACATCACATTAGTTGTCCAGAAAGATGAGAGATCATACCCGTACCCGAACTTCCTCACAGAATACTTCAAAGATTAAAAGGTGGAACCGAGGCAATATGATGCAGAAGTAAAAGCCAAGAAGCATTTCTTATGGTACCACCTGTAGGGTGCTGACAGCCCGAAGTTCAAGGGTAAGGCAACTACCTCCGCTGGCCAGTCTGAGGAGCTAGCGGTAGTAGTTACTGATTCAACTACTGAGCCTTCCACAGCAGCCGGTCCTTCCGCCGGGACAGCAGCCATGCCACCACTGTTGTCTTCTAGACCACCACGTTCATTATCAGTGCCATTATCAGTGCCAGCTTCATCCACTTATCCACAGACTGCGCTGTGAGTCTCCCAAACATTGGTGAGTCTCAACAATTGGATGCAGGAAGCTACTTTAAAGCTGTCTGAAACATCCAGTGTTGTTGCAGTACAATCAGTATCCCCAGCAGCACCATAGGTACCTACGTTAGTGGAGAAAACATTGAAGAAGATTCTAGACAACCAAAAGACCATTATGGAGACTCTAGTGGCACATGGGGAGGTCATTGAGGAGTTGGGAAAGCAAACAAAGAAGATACGGAAGTCTCAGGCATCGAAGAGGCCAGTGGACAGGTTGAGAAAAGTGGTTGCCAAAATTGCATCTGCCGAAGATCTACCACTGGACTTACTTAAGGAGTGAGCACCTTCAGACCCACTAGCACAGACAGCACCAGCAGTACCAGAGGCATCACATATAGCAGCCGGCCTGTCTGAGGAGCCGGTTGCGACTGCCCACATCGCTGAGGAGATGATCTAGATGCTCAGCAACCCTGTTGTCCCTCAGCCTGGTGATGATGAGATACATCTAGAGGAGACAGAGGGTGCTGCGAATCTCATGCAGACTGAGACCACATAGGGAGTTCTCTTAACTCTCTACTATTCAATGTTCTTACTTTTGTTAAGCATTGGGGACAATGCTTATTTTTATTTAGGGGGTGGTCAATTTTGATTGATTGACATTGACATATGGCCTGTAATATCTCTTATACTATTTTTTTTCCTTTATCTTTATTTTCTCTTTGGTATGTATATATTCTCTCCCTTCGTTTGATGTATATAATCAGTTTCCCTTATGTATATATTCATTTTACTTCGGTTTGTATATTCATTTATCTTGCTTTCTGTAGTTTATTTCGTAGCTTCTTTACTTTGTCTTTCTTAGTAGTATAACTTCTTATTTACTTTAGTAGTTTATTTTTGATTTGTTAGCTTCTTTTTACGTTTGAGTGATCAATAAGACTCGGATTTTCTTAATGCAACGGTTCTTTCTAGAGGTGGATTGTGTGTGAACCGGGTGGCTCTTCCCAACGATGGATGGCGTGACAACCTTCTTAAGGGATTGAGTCCGTTTTCTTTTATGTTTAGGCAAATATAGTAGTAATGAATAAAAGGGTCTCAAGCATGCTTCACTTGGTACCAACACATTTACCCCCGGCCTTATGATTAAAAACAAAGTTGTTGGCATAAAATAGCTCTAGTTGTGACCTTTTGACTCTTGTGTTAACTTAAACAGTCATCGAGTAGTTCAGTCGAGCCATTTGTGATTCTCAATCTTATCTAGAGTTGTTATGGGCCTTCGACTTTATTCTCTTTAGCAATCCAACAACATGAAAGGGGAGGTATTTAATTGCAAGTCCAAGTTCTCGTGCTAATAGTCTAGAACTTGCCCCGAATATGTTTCTAGGTGAAATTCTAAGTGTAGCTTGGCTTGAGAAATGAAAGTAGGATCTCCTTGATCCGATTTGAAGTTTGAAATCTTCCATAGCCTACCAATGTTATATCCCTAGTCAACCCATTTGAGCCTAAGCCTTTTCTTTTCTTTCAATAACCACGTTACGAGCCTTTATCCGTTATTAATGACCCTCTCTTGGAACCTAATCTTTCCTTAGCATCCTTGAGAAACAATTGGAAAAAACATAAGTTTGGGGGAGAGACGAGGAGTTTGAAGTGATAAAAGGTGCAAAGAAGAGAAAGAAAGGAAGAAAAGGGAAGGCAAAGAAAAGAAAGAAAGAACATAAAGAAAAATGCCAAAAAGAAAGTTTATAAGGTAGAAAGTTGAAGGGATTCAAATAAAACAATGATGAAAGGCATGGAGTAAATAGAAAAGGAGAAAAATAAATGTCATGACCAAGAAAGAGTGATGTTACGTCTTTCTAGTTCTCCCGAGGAAAAAGGAATTGACTCAAAGAGTCGACAAAGTATGATCTAAAAACAAAGAAGAGAAAATGGAGTGCTTAAGGAAATTTCAAAACATTCTATTCCAACAAGTCCTACCTTAGTCCAAAAGCCTTTATTACATCCCGCAAAAGCCTTATATGATTTCAAGTTGAGTGAGCTTACATTAGTGGTGATTTACATTAAGGGGAAGCTTATGGTACTTAGAGCCGTACTTGTGACATTCTTTTGAGAGAGATGAGAGAACTTTTCACAATCCTTGCATCGAGGGTTACATTCTAAAGTGAGATATGCTAATGGAGAGTAGAGGAAGAGGAGTTTGGGATTGACAATGACCTACATGAAAGAGCGAGCTTCCTTGATGAATAAAGTCAACTCTTGATGCTCTAGTGTTACATTAGAACTATTGTACTCAAAACGTCAAATCATTGCATTGTTGATAATTCATACGTGTTGTGGGTAATTGTTGGTCCCAATTGATATGTGATCGATTCACCTTACGCCAGCTGAAATATCCTTTTTTCTAGTAGAGGTGGGAATCGCCTTAATTGCTTGAGAACAAGCAAAATCTTAAGTTTGGGGAGTTAATAAGTAGGGATTTTGACTGCTTATTTGCTCTCTTTTACTTGCGTTTTAGCTCAAAAATGCTTAAAGGTATTCCCGGGAATAAATAAAATGTGCTTTTGTGCAGGAATATTGGGAGACGGGCCAAAGAAGTCAAAATCAACTCATAAAGAAGTCAAAAATGGACAAGGACCAAAACAAGGCAAAACAGGCCCACAGTGCGGAACGCAAAATACTGTGTGCGGCCGCAGAACAATGAAACATCACTGTCAGATGTCCTTCAGAGTATGCTGACCGCACAATTATTATGCAGCCGCAGAAGAGGAGATTTAGAGAGTTAGTTTTTTGGCAGGCTGACGATATACGGACCAAACCATAATTATGCGTCTGTAGGATGACAAGTGCAACGACACTCATAATTGTGCGGTCCGCAGAAGAGAAGAATCAGAGAGCCATGTTCCAGTCCAAGTTCAAGTGTGCGGCCGCACTCAGAATTGTGCGGTCCAAACAATCAAATGAAGTGCGGCCACATCCCACTTTTATGCGACCGCAGAAGGCTCAGTTGACCAATCAAGCTCAGAGTGTGGACCACACAACCTCCGCATGGGCATTTTTGTCAGATATTTTCAGCTTAGTATAAATAGAACGTTTTGTCATTTTTATGGTAAGTTTTTATTTTGGGAGAACACCTGAGCCATTTTTCTTTATTGTTTTGAGTAATATTGTACTAGATTAGCTTCTAAACATTATATTTTCTTTCCCTAATCAATTATTATGCATTCTATCTTAATTTCTGCTTGTATTTCTTCATTGTTTCATAAGTAGCTAAATTTCTAACTAGGGTTGTGGCCCAACCCTTGTGTGGGTACTTCATGGGTGTTTGATTTAGGACTTGTTTGTGATTGAGTTAGTGATATTTAGCCTAGTTCTTGCTTGAATTCAAGAATTAATGGTTGCAAACATTGATTCATGCCTAATTGACTTAGTCTCTACTTGAGAAAGAGAGACTAAGTCTAGGAAAACTTGGCTAACAAGAAATTGGGGTGAACTCAAGAAATTGATAGCCCCAATTTAAAGGGTTGAATCTAGAGATAGTAAGACCCAACTTGAGCATTTATCACTTGTTTTGTACAATACCAATTTGGACTTAAGAAAGCCAAAGTGGGCAAAATTACTCAAACTACCAAGAGGTATAGATTGTGCAATTGCGTGTGATTGCTATATTATAACCCCGACCAATCAAACTTTCCCTCGAGTTTACAATCCATTAGGTAACCACCTAGGTGGAAGTCATGACCCTAGATCTTTTATCATGTGGAAAACAACCAAAACAAAAAATATTGTCTTCTAGTTTTATAATTGCAATCATTAGTTTAAAGTTGAACTAGAAACAACAAACAAGAACATGGAAGTGTAATTTAAGGCATATCATACAATTACATTAAATATATACCTAATGCCAATTCTAACTCCCTGAGGATTCGACCCCGACTTGCGTTGGGTTTTATTATTACTTCGACTGCCTCACTATCTATATTTGTGGTGTGAGTTTGGACGATATCACATGTCCCGATAGACATGTTGAAAATCCTCAGAGTTGGCTATCATCTTAGCGAAAGGTGTTGGTGCACTCCTCTTTCTCCAGACTTGCCTATTTGGTCAGTGTGCCTTAGACATGTATTGATTGGTATGGCGGGGGTCGTTCCCGGCCTTTATGATCTTTATGTACTCTTAGAGGCTTATAGACAGATGTCATGTATATCGATGATTTCATGGCCTTATCGGCCTATGTTTTGAGTGTACAAATAATCATTTCGGTCTTATAGGCCCGTATGTCACATGCAAAAGTTTGTATACCATGTTTGGTCATCCTATGTTGAATATTCTCTTTTGTTTAATTCTGGTTATCTCATGACGGATTTTTGGACTCATTTACCCATGATAGTATGATAATAAGGATACATTACATTGGTACTCGATTGAGTTAGGCATCGGGTGCCTGTCGCGGCCTATTAGATTGGGTCATGACACTATGTTGGTTTGAGGCTTTTTAGGGAAAGTTGGAAAGTTGAAGGTTTGAAAGGTTGAGAGGGTTGACCTTGAGTTGACTTTGTTGATACATGAGTTGGATTTTGGTTTCGAGATTTTGAATAGGTCTATGTGTCATTTGAGACTAGCGTACAAAATTTGAGGTAATTTGAGGTTGATTTGATATAGTTCGGCATTGGTTTTAGAAGTCGGAAGTTCATTGATTTCATTACGTTTCAATTGGGGTGCAACTCATGATTTTGACACTGTTTGATGTGATTTGAGGCTTCAACTAAGTTCATATTATGTTTTAGGACGTGTTAGTATGTTTGGATGGGGTTCTAAGGGACTTGGCTGTGGTTGAGATTGAAATCAGATAAAGATTTGGATTTAAGGAAATGCTAAAACTTCTGGTCTGGTGTAATCGCACCTGCGAGGTTTAGGCCGTAGGTACGGAGTAGTAGAAAAGGTCGTTCGTGCGCAGGTATGAGATGTGGGAAGGTTGTCTGAGACCACAGATGCAAAGGATTTTTCGCATCTGCGAGCCCGCAGATACGTGTGATTTTTCGCAGAAGCGGAGTTCAACTAGGGAAGGTCGTGGTCGTAGATGCAGACGAGGAGCTGTATTTGTGGAAGCGCAGGTGCGATGTCTGTCCACAAGAAGTGGACACACAGATGCAGATAATAGTCTGTAGATCAGGTTAAGTGAGCCGCATGTGTGAATTGACTAACAGAACTTATAACCGAAGAATTTCCTATTTTTCTCTCATTTTGAACTTGTGGTGCTCGTCTAGGGGCGATGTTTGAGATGGTTTTGGCTACAATTGAAGATGTAAGTGAAGATTGATCATTTTTATTGATAAATATTGATTACCCCAAGATTATTACACCCAGTTTATGTAATGTTGGAGTACAATTTGGGGAATTTAGACTATGTTGTTGGAGGATGAATATTGAGGATTTCGAGGTTGATTTGGAGTCAAAATTGGATGATTTTGGTATGGTTGGACTCGTAATTCAATGGGTGTTCGAAATTTGTGAATTTTGTTTGGTTCTGAAGTGCTAGCCCATGGTTGACTTTTTGCTTTTTGTTAAAGAACTTAGCTTTATCATATGCAATCAAATTATAAAGCTTGTATTGATTATATTAAATTGATTTGGCTAGATTCAGGTCTTTTAGAGACCGATTCGCGAGGCAACGATTTGTCAGAGTATTAAGTTGTGTGTTTTGAGGTAAGTAATATTTCTAAACTTGGAATTGAGGATATTTATCCTTGGAAAACATGTTAGTTGTGTTATGTTAGGTGACGCACGTGCTAGATGACGGGCGTGTGGGCGTGCACCGTGGTAATCATGATCTGGGTTTATGTTTGTATTGTGTTGCTATCAAGTCTTGTTTTATCGGTGAAGTCCCTACTACTTAGAGTAATTGAGTTGTGATTCATGTTAGGAATCATGTTCAGACTATGTGCTTATTCGGCTGAGACCTAATGAGGTTATTTATGTTATTTTGAGTTATCTACTTTAACCATAATTATATAGTCAGTCATGATTCTCATTTGCATATCATATCTCAGTCTCAGTTCATCATTCATTGTTGCATCATATGTTATCATTGATTGGGCCAAGTGGTATAAGTTTGTGAGCTCTTGAGACTTGAGAGATTGATGACTGAGGTGTTCCTTAGAGTCGTGTTGTGGGTGTTATTGTGGATCAGGTTGCACGCCGCAATAAGCCATATTGGCTTTACTATTATTATAATTATGTGGATCGACTTTATGCCACAACAAGCCTTATAGGCTTTTGTTGGCCTGAGTAATTTGTTTTTGATGATTAACAAAGGAACACATGCATGAACCAGGTCTATACACAGTGTACACAAGGCACGGGCAGATTCAAGCACAAGGCATGTGCATGAAGGGGATAAGCATTAGTGATTATATCCGATATCTCATGAACAAAAATGTTTCATAATTGATAAGGAGCATGGCTCCTTACATGAAGAGAACTCTATCCTAGATAAGGGATGAGTTAGAAGTTGAAGATAACTAGAACTCTTCCACCATGCAAGATTAAAACATTAGAACTCTAGTTGATCCTTATTCTACTAACTCTATATATATATCAGTTGTGTTCTCTTTTACAGGTGACACACAAACGCTGAAGTTAAGCAAGAATTGAGAGCAAAATAGCAAGGCATTTTGCAAGCAATTCCCCTGTGCTTCAAGTGTACGAACTTGAAGCTACATGAATAAGATATAAGAATCAGTTCCAAGTGTCTGTCTTTTATTCTAGTTCAATTGTAGTAGGGCTTTTGAGTTGTACCTTTTAGCTTTCCCTAGAAGAATTTGTAGTAGGTACTTTGAGTTGTATTGTTCAAGTTAGAGTTAACTTGAAGTTTTTGCAACAACCTTAGTGTCACGACCCAAACTGCAGGGCCGCGACGGGCACCCAGTGCCTTACTCAACCGAGTACCAACATAACATGTCTTTCTTAACTTACCATAATGGGCAAGTGGGTCAGAAGGGACGTCGTGAGATAAACAGAATTAAACATAAGGGAATACTCAACATAGAATGACCAAATATGGTATACAAACTCATACATGTGACATACAAGCCTATATGACCGAAATGATTATTGTATACCCAAAATATATGTCGACAGGGCTATACAATCATCCATATTCATGACACATATCTTCAAGCCTCTAAGAGTACATACACGTCATAAAGGCCAGGATTGGGCCCCGCCATACCAATCAATACATGTCCAAAGCATACTGACCAAATAGGCAACTCCGAAGCAAGTGTAGTGCACTAAAATCTTCCGCTGAATTGATAGCCTACTAAGAGGACTGTCATGTCTATCCTGACCCACAGTCATGAAACGCAGCATCCCAGGCAAAAGGGACGTAACTACAAATAAAGCACCGAGTATGTTAGGCATGAAAAGAAGTATATAAAAGACATGAAAGAAACATGCAGTAAAGGACTCAACCTGTAAATCTGAACAACTTTGTGAATCATAAAATATTTATAATATCATGCATATGTGTATAAATATCATACTATGCATAGGTATATGCGTACATAACATCATCAAGCCTCTGAGGGCATCCCATCATATCACCTCGACCTTTGTGTGTGAAATCATCAACGTATACTAACTGATCAGGTGGCGATGCATATATAACGTTGTAACCTCTCCCCATACCCCATATACATATAATATACATGTATATAATGCCATATGGTAGTGGGTCAATGTACATGTATAAATGAATACAATACATAATGAAGTAAGTTAATAAGATCTTTCGGAATATCATAAGATCATTATGCCTTCAGATAAACTTTATTAACTTACGTATTTTTGAAGACCCATGAACAGACGATATAATAATAGGATACATGGGGAATCAAGAACATAGGCAGCCCTAGTACTTCTAAGAATAGATTAACTTGTGAAAGTTGCGTGGTTACTCGTTTCGTTGTATCATATGGATCATGCCAAAAGGAAAGAAAGGTTAGCCTTAACATACCTTAACTCCGTTGAGTTCTTAATAAGTTTGAATTAATTCTTCAAACAACTCAACTCAATCTACCATAGCATAAGGAGATTCAAAATCAGTGTTGGGTAAAGGCTAAGTCCGCAACTTAAACGAGTAGCTCGTTTATGTAAATTTGGGCAGCATCTCCCTTGTAACCTTACTTTACCAAGTCCATCAACCAACAGGAACCCATACAACCTTCACCTATATACTTTCAGAACTATAACACAAATCAAGCTATACAACAACAAGTGCATAAACATCACCAACGAAACTACTATTTGACACGACAAATGGCAATCTCGGATTAAATCCCTTTTGAACCCTTTAGTCCCAAAGTCATTCATTCATTAACTTAGTAACATTGCCAACATGATATTATGTACAATGGGAGGAATTTTAATCTCCTATTCATCTCCTAATTCACCCTCAAAGAGCCCAAAAATCTAACAACAACAACAAGTATAACTTTCCATTGTTATGTTGTCCTTTCTCTTCATACTCCCAGTACCAACAACAAGTTCGACATATAGATAATATTTTATAATAACAACATCATAAGAGAGTCATTTTCAAGGATTTCCAACCACTTATAGTTTCATGGAACAACCTGTAGTATATTTCTCAAATAATGAAACCAACACACAAAAAACTTCAAGCACATGTAGTAGAATATTATACGCACCTTAACCAGTAGAAACAACACGAAATTTCAGCCAAGCACAGCCCACAACTATCCTTAATGACACCACAACACTATAGGTGTTGAATTCTCTTCTTGAATCAACTTTTGGTGTTCATGTTGGTATGTAAACAGTTGTAGTTTCCCTTGCAAATCTAATATATATGAAAGAGGGACCAATTATTATCTACAAGCTGAAGAACTACGATCTAGAAAGAACCACGTGATCTCTAGCATTGTATTCATGTTTGTCTCATTGGATTTCACTCTAGAATCATAGAGAATGCTTTGAGAGTGTTGTTTCCTCATAGATAAGTGGGCCAGAAGGACCGTCATGAGATAACCAGAATAAAACATAAGGTAATACTCGACATAGGATGACCCAACATGGTATACAAACTCATACATGTGAAATACGAGCCTGTATTACCGAAATGGTCATTTGTACACTCGAAAAATTGGTCGACAAGTCCATACAATCATCCATATACATGAAATATATCTACAAGCCTCTAAGAGTACATAAACGTCATAAAAGTTGGGACAGGGCCCCGCCATACTAATCATTACATGTCCAAAGCATACTGAGCAAATAGGCAACTCCAGAGCAAGTGGAGTGCATGAACATCTTCTGCTGAGCTGATAGCCTACTAGGAGGACTATCAACCTGTCTATCAGGATATGCGGGCCTGAAATGCAGTGTCCCCGGGCAAAAGGGACGTCAGTGTAAATAAAGTACCCAGTATTTAAGGCATGAAAATTAGTATATAAAAGACATGAAAGAAATATGGAATAAAGGACTCAACCTGTAAATCCGAACAACTCTGTGAATTATGAAACATTTATAATGTCATGCATATGTGTATAAAAGCCATACCATGCATAAGTATATGCGTACATAACATCATCAAGCATTTGAGGGCATCCCATCATATCATCTCGGCCTCTGTGGGCGAAATCATCAACATATACCAGCTAATCAGGTAGTGATGAACATATAACGCCTTAACCTTTCCCCATACCCCATAAACATATAATATACGTAGATATAACTCCATATGGTTATGGTTCAATATACATGTATAAATAAATGCAATGCTTAATGAAGTAAGTTAATAAGATCTCCCGGTATGTCATAAGATCATTATGCCATTGGATAAACTTTATCCACTTACGTATTTTTGAAGACCCATGAACAGACGATATAATAATAGGACACATGGGGAATCAAGAACATAGGCAGCCTTAGTACTTCTAAGACTACATTCACTTGTAAAATTTGCGTGGATTCTCGTTTCATTGTACCATATGGATCATGCCAAAAGGAAAGAAAGGTTAGCCTTAACATACCTTAACTCCGTTGAGTTTTTAATAACTTTGAAATAATTCTTCAAGCAACTCAACTCAATCTACTATAGTATAAGGAGATTCAAAATCAGTGCTGGGTAAAGGTTAAGTCCGCAACTTAAACGAGTAGCTCGTTTATGTAAATTTGGACAGCATCTCCCTTGTAACCTTACTTTACCAAGTCCATCAACCAACAGGAACCCATACAACCTTCACCTATATAATTTCAGTACCACAACACAAATCAATCTATAAAATAATAAGTGCATAAATATAACCAACAAAACTACTATTTAACACGACAAGCGACAAGCTCAGATTGAATCCCTTTTGAACCCTATAACCCTAAAGTCATTCATTCATTAACTTAACAACATAGCCAACATGATATTATGTACAATGGGAGGACTTCTAATCTCCTATTCATCTCCGAATTCACCCTCAAATAACCCAACAATCTATCAACAACTAGTACAACTTTCCATTGTTATGCTGTCCTGTCACTTCATACTCCCAATAACAATAACAAGTTCCACATATAGACAATATTATATAATAACACAATCATAAGAGAGTCGTTTTCAAATGTTTCCAACTATTTATATGAAGGAGGGAATGATTATTACCTTTATCAACAAAAACAACACGAAACCTGAGGTTACTTCACTTGATGAATCCTCCAAAACAGCCACAAGATGAAGGACTATGATCTAGAAAGCACCACATGATCTCTAGCATTGGATTCATGTTTTTCTCTTTGATTTTCACTCTAGAATCATGGAGAATGATTTGAGAGTGTTTTGGGAGAGTATAGGGTCTAGTTGGGTTGAAACATGACCTCAAATGAGTCTTGACCCGATCTTTAAAGGTTGGAGAATCACCCACCGCCTAAGTGGGTCCCATGGGAGCTGCTTGTGCAGTCTCGCACAAACGCAAATATCTCTCTACTCCAATAACGTATCGATGAACGGCTTAATGGGTTGGAAACTATACTCATACAGATTTAATTTCGTATATGGATCATCCCTTAATTCCAAGTATAGTGGGTGAAAACACGAGCTACATTTGACCTACGTTTCAGCACATTATGAATGTAACATGTGATGATCTTTGCCAACTTTTGTTCCCCAACTCGCTTGACTTCAAAATGTAACACACGACTAAAATAACTCATAGCATAAGCATCCTAGTCTCACCCCAAAAATATATGTTATAACTTTCCCCGCTAGTCGACTTGCGATGAAACATATTTTCTTCAATTCGTTTAGCTTCAAAGCCTTCCAACACTCTTGGTTCTTGTTATTCATGATCTTAAAGATTTGTAACCTACAAGGTAACTTGATTAACTTACTTTATGAACTTTCAAAGATGATCTACTCTTTGAGCTCATATCAATTGATTTATGACGTACTCTCACGTATGAAAACATGGGGTGTAACACTGAGGCTGGTTGCCATAAAGGGTAAGAGGTAATCCTTAGGTTTACAAGAGGTTTGTAGACGCTGTTTTTTGCACAGTGATTTAGTGAAGTGTTGGGAATAATCCTACTATGAAGTAGGTCGTGGTTTTATCACCTTTTGAGCCGGGTGTTTTCCATGTAAAAATACTTGTATTTTTTACTTTTTGCATTTATTATTCCACAACTTTAGTGTAAGGAACACGTAGACGAACCAGGTCCTTCTATAAGTTGTACACACAAACAATTGCACACCACACAAATCACACTCCCTATTGTGTGGTATCACCGTGAAATCATTCATTTGACATGCATATGTCACGACCCAAACCGATGTCCCATGACAAGTGCCCGAGTCCTACCTGTCGAACACCCCTAAGCGTACTTCTAAGATATAAATATGAAATAAATATAGGTCAGGCATAACGTCTATCAATAAACTACTGAATCATGTGAATAACATACATAAGAAAACATGCCCAAAAGACATATATACATATATATACGGAATACGGTAGGGCGAGACAACAAGGCCACATACCATCCAACTATACATGACTGTCTACAGACCTCTAATAGAGTGTAAAACTATATAAAGGACGGGACTAGGCCCCGACATACACATATATGTATACAAACATATCATACCAAAACCCAATAGCAGCTTCGGATCAAATGGAGAACACCAACTCTCGCTAAGCAAGGATCCTAAGAAGGGGGACCGTCAGTCTGTCTACCTGCACTTGCGGGCAAGAAACGCAGGCCCCAGGCAATATATAGGGGCATCAGTATGAATAATATACTAGTATGTAAGGCATGAAAATCAGTATATAAAAAACATGAAAGAAACATGGAGTAAAGGACTAAACCTGTGAGTCTGAATAGCTCTGTGAATCACGAAACATTTATAACATCGTGCATGTGCATATAAATGTCATATCATACACAGGTATATGCATACATAACAACATTAAACCTCTGAGGGTATCCCATCATATCATTTCGGCCTATGTGGGTGAAATCATCAACGTATACCAACTGATCTGGTTATGGGTCAGTGTACATGTATAAATGAATGCAATGCATAATAAAGTAAGCCAATAAGATCTCTCGGGATGTCATAAATCAACATGCCTTCGGATAAACTTTAGCAACATATGTATTTTTCTGAGACCCATAAATAGGCGATATAATAATAAGACACATGGGGAACCGAAAACATAGGCACCCCTAGTACTTCTATGATTAGAAGCATTTATGAAAATTGTGCGTTTGCCCGTTTCGTTTGTATCATATTAATCATGCCAAAAGGAAGGGAGGGATAGCCTTAACATGACTTTGTTGCTTGGCTACCTATAGATCACGAGTTACAGCATGCTCTACGAATGATAATCTATATTGTGTAAATGGTTTGAATCACAATCGAATCAATAAACCAAGAATTGGATTCACTACGACATTTTATCGAACACTAATGGTGAATAAGCTTCATATCATCCTAAAATGGGAATTCAACACTACTATCTCATCTCCTCTACTCACAACACAACCACTATCACAAACAACTATACTTCACAATTTTCAGCCATAGGATACCTTAAGAAACCACTCAAACCCGTTCAATAACTACAACACTTCATCAATATCCAAACTATGATCCAAATGACCTCAAATACATGGAGAAGAGTATGATATCATCATGAATAGCAAGGATAACAACACATATACTAATTTATAACTATATTTCTAGACCTTTAACATAACCAAGTCCTTCTCACATACACTACAAGAACCTTTATTTCTACATCAACAAGAATTTAAAGTGGATTTCTCCAAGTTGAAGATGAATTTATCTAGAAGGATTGTTGAATTCGTGCCTTAATTATTTGAGGAAAAGGGATAGGATGAACTGGAGATAAGCCTTCCCAACACCTTTACACACAAAACCTCCAAACTAAGAGGGAAATTGTAAAATAATTGCCTTAAGGAGAGTTGTCCGTATGGTGAAATTATAAAGAGCTTCGAATTGATTGAGATGATACTGATAGGAATTGTATACTTACAGTAACTCCTAAAATGATTTCCTTCCCTTTTAAGACTACATATATATCAATTTCTAATGGATAAAGTGCCTTGGACGGTGGAAGAAGCAATGTTTGTCTTTATTTGCCAATAGATCTTTTACAAAGAATACATATATACACATAAGCACCTCAACATTACTTTACCAAATATAGGACCTATATTATGCTAAATGTGTATTATGGATATTTACATGCTAGCATATGTTATTTTAACATTATAACCAATCCTCATTTTACTACGGGGTATAACATTGACGTAATACTGAGGGGTGTAACATAGACATAATAATACAGGGTGTAACATCATCCCCCCCCCCCCCCCCCC
>AWOL01S0006331.1:68484-86985 GCA_000715115.1 Nicotiana otophora
ATATATAGACACTCTGCTCTCTTGACTGGAAGAAGATAATACTTAACTGAATATAAAGTCCCGATAAGGGAGAATACTGTAACTTGCGAGACTAGGATAATGTACCTAAATTCAGGAATACGAACTTTTTTTTATATCTCGTTATCAAACATATGTAGTTACGAGATCATGCCAAAATGAAGAAAGGTTTCGCCTTAACATACCTTAACACAATCTGTCCAACAAACACATTGAACTCGTCTCATCGCACCTTAATTACAACAATGATAAGAATGCTATCGTTAATCTATGAAAGGTACAACTATCGCACAATAAACGGCAAACTTATTTTATACTTAAACGGGCAGCATCTCCCCTATAATCTTTACTTCCTCCCAATTAAATATAACACCACCAACAACAAGAATACAACAATAAAAACATGTATACATCATCTTCCAACCTTATATCCATCACAAAATACCACAAAACACCTCATACACTCAATCACTTCATACACAGAACAACAATCATAGTAGTGTCAAACAACCCGAAAATATAACGACGAATGACCAGCCAACCACCCCGCCATTATGTGGTGTTTCTCCACACACTTTCTCCTCCCAAATTCCACAAAACAGTAGCAAAACTGACATCACAACAACAACAAGAAACAGTCCACTGCAAGTTGAATAACTCGTACTCATGGCTTCCAATCACCGTCCCGTGAGTTCTTACAATTATAGGATGAAACAATGGATGAAATAGGGCCGTATACTTACCTTATTTGGTGAATATCTCAGCTCCTAACTTGGTTCTTCAACCCTTAGGGTTTCCTCCAACTAGAACTTGAAAAGAAGAGAAAATCATTTAGGGCTTTGTGTTGGATTGTTGGGAGATGTTTGCAACGGTGTATCTCTGATTTTTTGCTCTACAATGAGTGTAGTATATGAAGGAAATCATCTCTTAAAAGGTCTCTTTGGCTGACCTCAAGTAGCCCCTTTTTAGACATATTTGGTCCTTTCATTTAAGAAAGTAGGTGACACACCTACTTGTCACATATGTAGTCTACGCAGTCTCGCAAAAATGCAAATATCTCTCTACTCTGATGTTGTATTGACAAATGGTTGAATGCATTGGAAACTAGACTTGTAGATCTTACATTTTGTAGGTGGAAAATCTAGTAATTTTAAGTATATTGGGAGAAAATCTCAGATACTTTAGACCTAATTTTCAGCACATTAATGAACGTAACTTGTGATAGCATTTGCCAACTTTTGTTCCACAACTCGCTTGACTTCAAAACATAACAGATGACTATCAAACGACTAAAAACCTCATAACATAATCTTCTTATCATGTTTATCACCCTTGTTTCATCCCAAAGCATATGTTATAACATTCCCAACTTGTTAACTTTCGACAAAATTTATTTTTTTCAATTCGTTTACCTTCTAAGCCTTCCAACCACCTTGGTACTTGTTATTCATGATATTAAATATTTTTAACCTCCAAAGTAACATTATAAACTTACTATTTTTACTTTCAAAGATGATGTCATTTTCGAGCTTACATCAGTTGACTTACAACGTACTCTCACGTACAAAAATACGGGGTATAACATCATTCCCACCTTTGGAGCATTCGTCCTTGAATGTTGACTAATGCTCTTATCAGTCTTATAACCTATAGATCTTATGAATAAATTAATACTCTCCTTTCCATCTAGGTAATTGTTCTATGAATAAATGCAAAGGCCAGAGCATTCTTCCCCTTTAGGACTCTTTCTCACACCATGACCATTGTGTCAGAATACTTCCAATCTCGTAACTATTGCTATCTTCTATCATGCAGCATGTATGACTCTATCCTCGTCTGCATGCCTATGAAAATCTTCTCTCCTTTTTACTCCTACTTTTAGCCAATCTTTAGACGTCACTTTGTTAAAATATATAGTAATATAACAATGTGTCCCTCAAACTTACTACTATTTCTATATCTTGTTTCATAGCCTCGGTTATCTATGCTTATGGCTTTACTACATCTACGTATATCATACTATACGATAACCCAACAACTATGAAGGACGTGGAGCTTACCGATAAAGATGAACTCGGGCAACACCTACTGAGGAGGTCTACCCGTCTGAACCTGCATGCATGAAATGCAGCATACCCAAAAAAAGGGACGTCAGCATGAAATAACGTACTGAATGTGCAAGGCAATAAAATAACTGAAAGCTAAAACTGAACTAATAATATAATAACTGAAAGTAACTGGGTGTTAAAGATGATCTTGAGATATACTTACCTGTTGATACTGACTCAACTTTCTCAATATAGTAAATAAAATAGATGTCCGTCCCTATAAGGCTCGGAACGTGTAATTGCTCTGGCATAGTAGGCTCTCTCAAAGGAGCTCGGCCATACTAGGCTATGTACCTCGGCCATGCTGGGCTCGCTCATAGGTGCTCAACCACAGTAGTCTCGATATATAACTTACCATCTGATCAGTAGTTTCCCAATAGGGGCCTTCCCACCGATTATAGCTCGATGGTGGGGAAAATACTGTAATATTATATATATATAGACCCTCCGCTCTCTAGACTAGAAGAAGACAATAATTAATTGAATATGAAGTCCCGATAAAGGAAAATACTGTAACTTATGAGACTAGGATAATGTATATAATTTCGGGAGTATGAACTTCTCTTTATGCCTCGTTATTAAACGTATGTAGTTAAGAGATCATGCCAAAATGAAGGAAGGGCTTAACCTTAACATACCTGAGTTGATTCTCTTGACAATCCCTCTAACACACGTCAATTGCGATAACACGTAATGGCGGATCTAAGTAGAAAAAATACGTATGATATTCTTGAGAAAGATTGTACCGTGATCTCTCATAATTGCGCCTCACACTGCTGTAGTGTTATGAAATTCATATGAATTCATTCTGAGAATTCCTCCGTTACTAGCACATATACCTCCATAATAATGATGTAGGAAATAATGGTGTAGGGAGATGTCTTAAGACTTTTGGTTGTGGGCCCCATTTGATAAGGCCTACTTTAGCCTCCAAAATATCTCTTAAATGCCACCTAACAATATAAGTAAAGAGTCACCAAATATGGCTTTAAGTTGCTGCCACGTTGGGGTATCAAGATTATCCAATAATTCCCTCATTTTCCATAATTAACTTATTAATCCCTCACTAATCCAATAATTAACCAATTACCCACATAATTAAGAATTATCTCAAATTACTTAAAATACTACTCACTTTTAATACACTCTATACACCTTACTATCATGGTCATGTGGTACCTTGTATGGTACTGGTCCATAAATACCAGGTATTATAGCTCGGACCATATTTTATCCCAAATTGTCAAATTTCGACGAAACTCATTTTTTTTATTCGTTTATCCTCTCACCGTCACGAATTTACTTATCACTTGTTTGAAATAGCATAATGCTTATAATCTCAAAATAATCTCATTTTCGAACTTACGTCGATTCACTTATGACGATACTTCACGTACGGAACACATGGGGTGTTACATCATTCCCCTCTTTGGAATATTTGTCATTGAATGTTGACCGATGTGCTTAACATTATCATAACCTATAGCTCTTACGAATACATTAGTATTCTCCTTGCCATCTAGGCAACTGTTCTGTGAATAAATCTAAAGGCCAGGGCATTCCCCCCTCTAGGCCTCTTTCTCACACCATGACTTGTGGTCGGAATCCTTCCAATCTCATAACTGTTTCTACCTTCTGTCATGCAGCATGTACGACTCTAACCTCGTAAGTGCGCCTATTGAGACTATTCTCTCCTTTTTCCTCTGGCTTTTATACAATCTCTATGCCTCACTTTGTAAATATATACAGAGCTTTCGATAACTGAGAGAAACCATTAGCTCTCTTGTTTTCCTGGGCTTAATCTTGAGGACTTATTCATTCTCGTCACCTTCTCACTCTTTCTTTCTTATCCTTACTCTTGTCTTCCTAAACCCTTATCGCTCCACCATACTTTAGCTTGCCACCTACACATATCTATTTATACTATATGAAATCATCCTTCAACTTACTTGCACCATAGATTTCCTTATGTTACTCTGGGAAATCAAGCGAGACATCACATCATCTCTAACTCTTCTTTACTCTCTTGAGTAGGCCTCTCGATACCTAGAAACAATAGGCTGGAAGATATTCCACTGACGACGTTGCTACCATTCCTGGATACTAAATCCCAACGCTTCTAACCTTCTATCTGCAGTATGGATTATTCGTAACCTTTTGTATTTGAGTATCTCGTACGTTGTTCACCTTGACCTTACTTACCTTCAAATCTTGCATCACATTTTCTATCTCTTTCATGACCTTCCTTTAACACAAGCATAATTCACATCCATAACTTGAGGCTCTACTATAATAATTGCCCATCTGGTGCATACACAATCCGTTGGGAGATTCATACTAACTTCCTATGAGGCTGGTACTCTTTCTAACTAGCTTTATCATAGAGCCGTTATAGAATATGATTGTTGTACTATCTCTCTTGTAACTCTAATATTAAAAGTGATTCTGTTATGGTCTCAATCATGATTCCTATAAATTTTCGGGTCCAATAATCAGACTCCTGATTTACTTATTTGATTAAACTCTTTAGTTTCCTCTTCCTTCTGATCAACCTTCATGTAGGCTTAAGTTATCTTCCGGTATGCGGCTCCTGGTATTAGTTATTACTTTAGCCTTTCAGGGGCGCTATAGAATATCCATGATACAATCTTTTAACAATTCAATCCCTTGTCTATGCCCTAGGCTCAATTCTTTCTTTTAACTTATACCAGAGTCTTCTACAGCTGTATGAATGTCAATATATATGCTGCATGGATAATACTCCGAAATCTTAAGTGCGTTCATAACGTAACTAACTCTGGATCATTGATTGAACAATTCCTTTCGTTCAATCTCAGCTTTCTTTAAACGTAAGCAATTACTTTTCCTGGTCTTTCTGCCCCTTGTTGCATGCATACTTAGCCTATCTTAGTTCCCATGCATGTCAGAATTTTGTGCAATTCATATGGTATCGAATATTACTTTTGGTTTCATTTCTCGCTTATTAGCCACGATAGGTTCCACTTTCTTAAGGAGTGCATGCAATGTTGTTGTGAGACGGTTGTTACAAGACCACTTCCTCTTTAGGTCACTATGTTTAGGTTGAAGCCTTCTTCCTTATTTCCTCAGCTAGTCTTTCGTTGTAGTACTAAGGGAGGATCCTCTGACTCTTGTAAAGCTGTGATCTTATTACATCGTATACTCCACAGAATTTTTGATGTCCTTCCTCGCCTATAATTATCCATAGTTACTTACTTCCACGCCTTTGTGCTTGTAGGGTCGCTTCTAAGCTAATATTTTGACTGTCTTCCCAGTGGCATTCTCTTTTATTTCCTTAATACTCATATAGTAACTTTAACTACCCCAACTCTTATTTGAATATTTCTCAAGTGATCGCGATATCATTATCTGCGAGACTGTATTCGCTATGTTGGGGTTTACTATGTTTATCTTGCATGATCTGCTGATTTTTCTGTATCCTCTTGTCTAGCCATAACTAGGCTCTTCCTGAATCAACTATTTACTATTCGTTGACCCATTCTCATATCATTATTTCGCTTAATCTTTCTTGGGTTATTTCCTTTGTCTTAACTTATATCTCGCACTCACTCCTTATCTAATAATAACATCTCGGGCAGGAACCCTTACTTCCTCTCCTTGACGTCGTGTTTTCATAATGTTCTGGAATCGTTGCATATCTGTAGGAATTGAATAAGTATAATCTCATTCCTTTCTCATGTTTATCGCATTCTTCCTTTACCATTCCATAATTACCAAAACCACTTAATTCTGACATAATGCCACATCACTCCTTATTCCCCCTTTAGGGGAGTACTAAGAGTTAGAGCTATGACGATCTACCTATATATGTTTTACCTTTTCATATTTGGCGTTGACCCTTACTCGCCTTGCGGTAATCCTTATGTACCAAGGATAACAAATTTCCTTATTTGCAAGGGTGACACTTAGTGTAACTGGCACACATAGTCCCTTAAGCTTAACTTTTCTCACATCGCTTGCTTTAGGGAAGCGTCTTCCTGAATAAACTTTAAAGGGTATTCTTTTGTCGTCCATTCTATTATCGCCGGAACGAAATCTCAAATTCTCATGATGCCGACCATTATCAAATCACCCGGTCTCTTATTCATGTTTAGCTTATCTTGTTCACCAGCCCATACTGATTTCTATTATTCTGGGTCTAACTTTTCCTTCTGGTAGTCGGGTTGGAGTCACGAACTTATTTCTCGAAATGCGGTTATGACTTAAAGGCCTATACTCTTTTGTTGTCTCAAGCCTTGTCACCTCTCGTCTTTTCCTTCACTTGACTATAGACTCTATAATGCTGCCATTCATCTTTGTTTCTACCGTTGTCATCCATGTATCACCTCTTACTCATAATTCTTCATTAGCTCTCTTCGTATTTCCCTACTAATATTTCTGTCTATCACTTTATTCTGAAAACTCGAACAAGACATTCTTTTGCTTTTAGCTCCCCTTGCTCCCTCTACTGGCTCTTCGGGCTGCCTAACATTCTTTCTCTACCAGAGACGGAAGCTACACTAAGGTAATATTTATCCCTTCCAAGAATCTAGTGCCTATCTTTGTGAAATAATTTCTGAACATTCTAGTATTCATATCTAGCTGTATTATTCAAGAGTGCACCATCTGGGTGTCTCACAAGGAGATCTACTAGCACATTTGCAATATCCTTCGGAAATGTCAGCTAACACTAACAATCCATCCACTATTTTGGGTTGCCCTAACCCCAACTAGATCCTGATATCCTGCCTTCTCTTATACTACTTTTGATAGCCACCAAGGGCATAAATGAGATGGGTGTGGCCAATTGTACATACCTCTGTTATTGTTGAAGGTAACTCAAAAGGCTTATATTCCCCTGCCTGTATTGTAAATATTGATAATCTTCATTAGCTGGGTACCTCGTACCCTTTTTCATCTTGCTTCTTTTACTTGTTGAAACTTGTATTTACCTTTTGATTCTCTCATTGCTTTTCACCATATGGGTGGATAGATAACCTTGCCTTAAGGCTCCTTATCAAAAAGCTTTACATATCTTAGTACATACATGATCTGCTGAAGACCTATATTTACTCATCATAAGCATGATGCAACATCGAGTTCCTCTGACTCAACTCTTCCACAACCGCATTCAATCCCTTACCAATCATCTTTCTAGATGTAGGCATTGTCGTATTATGAATAAGATAGAGTTTAGAAAATTGAGTTCTTACAACTGATCTCTACCACACGATCTAGAGCAAGAAGAAAGAGTGACTGTCCTAAATGCCCTATAGACTTTTGCTTATAAGTGTGGTGCACAACACGGGTATAAACAAGACTCTACTAGACACAGCTTGTAGACTCCGAAGGACGGAACTGCTCTGATATAACTTTTGTCACACACTGAATCTGGGGGGGGGGGGGGNGGCGAGACCGGCACCCGGTGCCTCACCTATCTTTACATACCAACTTGCGACTAAGGGACTATGAACATATAATGTCATACTTTGGCCGTGGCCACATTGCAAGACAATTTGCAAAGCAAAATATAAAACTTAACTGAAGCTAACGCTGACTAAACATCAATATAAAGCTGGGCCAACAAGGCCGTCATAACTACTATAGTTGACAAACCAAAATAATATACATACAAGGCCTATAAGCCCAACATACTGCACCAACTAACAGGATATGTCTATAAGCCTCTACTGATGGATGTACTCTGATTGGAATAGGGCCTCGACCTACCCATAACCTATATACATATATACACAAGATGTACACAAAACTCTAGACCCGACAACTCCGAAGGACGTGTACCTTACCGATAAAGCTAAACTCGGGCAACACCTACTGACGAGGTCTACCCATCTGTCTGTCTGAACATGCACGCATGAAATGTAGCGTCCCTAGAAAAAAAGGACGTCAATACGAAATAACGTACCGAGTATGCAAGGCAACAAAATAACTGAAAGCTGAAACTGAACTGATAATATAATAACTGAAAGTAACTGGGAGTCAAAGATGATCTGGAGATATACTTAACTGATGATACTGACTCAACTCTCTCAATATAGTAAATAAAATAGACGCTCGGCCCTATAAATCCCGGAATGTGTAACTGTTCTATCGTAATAGGCTCACTCATAGGTGCTCGACCATACTACGCTCTATACCTCTGCCATGCTGGGCTCACTCATAGGCGCTCAGCCACATGAGGCTCGGTATATAACTTACTATCTGATCAGAGGTTTCCCAAAAGGGGCCTACCCGCCGATTATAGCTTGATGGTGGGGAAAATACTGTAATACTGTATATATATAGACCATCCGCTCTCTTGACTAGAAGAAGATAATACTCAATTGAATATAAAGTCCCGATAAGGGAAAATACTATAACTTATGAGACTAGGATAATGTATATAAATTTCGGGAGTATGAACTTCTCTTTATGCCTCGTTATCAAATGCATGTAGTTACGAGATCATGCCAAAATAAAGGAAGAGCTTAACCTTAACATACATGAGTCGATTCTCTTGACAATCCCTATAACACACGTCAATTGCGACAACACGTAACGGCAGATCGAGTAGGGAAAGTTCGTATGATATTCTTGAGAAAGATTGTACCGTGCTCTCTCAAAATTGCGTCTTATACTGTTGTAGCGTTATGAAATATATATGAATTCATTTTGAGAATTCCTCTGTTACTAGCACATACACCTCCACAATATTGATGTAGGAAATAATGATGTAGGGACATGTCTTAAGACTTTTGGTTGTGATCCCCATTTGATAAGGCCTACTTTAGCCACCCCAAATATCTCTTAAATTCCACCTAACAATGTAGGTAAAGAGTCACCAAATATGGCTTTAAGTTGCTGCCACATTGGGGTATCAAGCTTATCCAATAATTCCCTCATTTCCATAATTAGCTTATTAATTCCTCACTAATCCAATAATTAATCAATTACCCACATAATTAAGAGTTATCTTAAACTACTTAAAAAAATACTCACTTTTAACACACTTTATATACATTACTATCATGGTCATGTGGTACCTTGTATGATACTGGTCCATAAATATCGGGTATTATAGCTCGGACCATATTTTATCCCAAATTGTCAGATTGCGATGACACTCATTTTATTTGATTTGTTATCCTTTCACCCTCACAAATTTACCTATCGCTTGTTTGAAGTAGCATAGTGCTTATAATCTCAAAATAATCTCATTCCCAAACTTACGTCGATTAACTTACAACGAAACTTCACGTAAGGAAACATGGGGTGTAAGACTTGCTTTGTGGATATCACTACCACTTGTCCTTGGTAGTTTTAGATTTGTAATCTGTTATGTACATTCTAAACTGATGTTGTATTTATTTCATACCAGCTTGGTAAATCTAAGTCTTAGTAGCTCATGGCTTGTACTACAATTCGTTGGGATACTATTTGGAAATTCAGTTATTTCATTTGTTGATGACGTTTACTTCATTAGAATAGTGTTGACTGTTATTTAGCTTACCTAGCAGATCGGGTTAGGTGCCACCACAACTAGGTGTATTTTGGGTCGTGACAAATTGGTATCAGAGCTCTAGGTTCATAGGTTCTACGAGTCATGATTAAGTGTCGAGTAGAGTTTTGCGGATTGGTATGATGATGTCCATACCTATCTTCGAGAGGCTACAAGGCATGTAGGAAATTGCCCATCTTTCTTTTCGTATCGTACGGCATTGATCCAGCATAAAGTGTATCTCTTGAATTCCTTCCACTCACTCATATGTTATGTGAGCGCTTCGTATCAACGATACATCTACGACTTGTGATGGCATGGATACGGTGTAAGATGTGTTCTTCATGTTGACGAGGTAGGCTAGTTTGGAGGACATGAGTCCAGGTTCAGACCGCAGCTTGGGCTTGGTAGTTTTAGTTGTGTGAGTATGTGCTTTTGGACATATAGGTCTGGTAGTGTCCCTAAGAGTGGAATTGATGGCTCAATAAGTGGTTGATAGCTATATGATGAGTATTTTGTGACTTAAGACTATACTTAAATGATTTGGATGTGATGGGAATAATTTTGCTTGGGATGCGAAATGACTATGGATGCTCGATTTCTGTCTTGATGTATTATACAATATCGAGTTATGAGTGTGTTAGGGATATTTTAGTTTCTCATTTGTGGAATCAAGTATAATATTGTGTCTTGCTGACGAGTTCAGACTCAGGAGAATTAAGTGATTGCATAGTGGTTGTGTCTATGAAAGGGCATAGAGAGATGCCAGTTTGAGGCTAAGCAGGTGGATTATCTCCCGCGAGTTATTCTAAGGTTGTGTGATCGCTATGATATTTTTGTGAATAGTTTGCTTTCTAACCAGTGGGATGTGTATGTGTTGCAATTTGAGTTTGGATTGCTTGAAGAAGTTTGCATGCCTGTTAGGACGATCGAGATATGCTTAACATAATATTTGAGATATTCTATGGCTGGTGCTAGTTGAGTTTATGAAGGATTTAGTTAAATTACAGTGCAAGATTATGGCTGTAGTGGCGTAAGGTATTGTGGGTTATCATATGTTGTGTTCCATGGTTTTGAGCCAAGTGAGAGAATCTGCTATTGATTTCGGTCTGAGTCATATTTAAGGATCAGTTGTGACATGAATAGGTTGTCTTTGAGGATGACTTGAGCAAGGGAATTACTGGATTCATGGTGTACTATGGTTTTTGGAAGTAGTAGAAATCTTGTAATGATTCAGGTTTGTTATTCGTGGTGGAGGTAGTGTGCATGGAGTAGGCATTCACTAGGTTGCTTAGAGACATGGAGTACTTCTTTAGGTGTTTGTGTGCTAATGGAGGACTAGTCATTCCACTCATTTTGGTGGTGCATTTGAGATTAGAGTAGGGTGGATGACTCTCGAGAAGGTTCTAATGGGTTCTCGATTCATATATGGTATTTGAGGAATTTTCGGATTTGTAAATGGCTAAGATCTGAGATTTGCCTTTGATGGTGTCGAGACTCACGGTATTTCTGTATCATTATGGATTCTACTTTTTAGTATCAAAAAGGTTAAGGAAATAACTTTAGATTCACATAAGGGTCTCTTCAAAGTGGATATCTCATATGCGGTGTTTTTGGGTGCTTGAGAGGGAATATAATGGCTTATGGGCTTTAGGATGACGCGGTTTCATGCTAGGATCTCTTGTGGTGAGTTTGGGTTAAGGATCGTTGTGTACTAGCAAAGAGAAGTGTTAACTTGAAGACAATTCGGAAGGAATTCAAAGGAATATGATAACTTGGTAGTAGATTGGATCAGCATGATAATAGAAATGATCAGTTCCTTTGGTTCTTTGGATATGATGAGGATTTACCGGTGTTTTGTGGCAATACTCCTGGGTTTGCTGATATGCGAGATTTGGTTGAGTTATAGGGATTCATTTCTGATGGCTTGGTTTTGTGCTAATATGTGTCGAAGAGTTCTCGATGATTTCTACCACGACTTGGAACAGATGTTTTTGATAGTCATGAAGAGTGTGTTGCGTGTTGTGATTTTCTCGCGGGTGGGGTCAAGTGTAAGGTTTCTGGCTGATGAAATGTGTGTATTGTTTGTAATTCGGGGTTGATAATGGGGTTCTTGTATTTTTATATGATGACATGGGAGAAGCGGTGCGACGTGTGGGATTAAGGATTGCATGTACAAGGTTGCGGTTCCGTTTAGGAAGAAGGTCAAGTGTTCTAGACAACATGGGCAGTTCAGATGTTTAGAAGAATGTTGGCACTATCGTTTATCACCTGGGAAGGGTGCGCATTTCAGAAGGCGCTATTTTGACTTGCGGATGCTTGACTGGTATTACGGTAATCGCGTGGTTGATCGACTATTAATGTTAATGTTTTTCTATGTGGCACAGAAGAATTATGCAAATCATTAGCATGAAATCATAGTGTATGAAGGATGTGTCAGTCACTTGAGTTGTTGAGTTGGGATCGAACATAGAGATTCTTGTATTCTTGGGATTTGATGACTAGTATGGCTCTCAGAGGCAAATTGTTCCTTGGTTGCGGACGGTGAAGGTATATTAAGAGGTTGACAGTTGATGGCTTGTTTTATGATTAGGTTATTGTCGTTTTTTAGAAGGTGATTTACATATTTCAGGAGGATCCGAATTTATTTCGAGGCCACCAGTAGGCCAAATGAGGATTTGTATTCTACACCATGTCAAATTTGTCTACTCAACAAAACAATTGTTGAGGGGTGTGTCATTCGGGTTAAGTTGATTTTATTCGTATATGGTATTTTTTTTGTGTTACTCCCTTTTGATATAATGGGTTGTTAGACTGTTGTATATTTACGCACTTGATGCGGTTCTGTTTTGGCCTTGTGGTGAAATACAAGTGAGATGGTTCTTGGGATGTTGAATAATGGATTGCGCCTTGGTTACAGTCTTCCTGTCTGTGGTATGTTGTACTAATCATTTCTCTGTGGTTATGGTCATGCACTTCACGTATTTGTTGAGCATCATAGATTGAGGTATTCCATATGGGCCGGTGTTCGTATTGGGTCATGAATTGCAACGAAGTCTTAATTGGGATATGATCCTTCGTGTTTATTTTATGTGCTTGGATTCTACTTTTCTCTATGTGGTAATAACGGTTTAGCTTACGGAGAGGTTCTCTTATTTCATTCTCTTTCCATTATTGGGTACATTCGAGTAGTTGCTTGTTTGGTGCACAGAATGCATGCTATGTGACTCTAGGTAGTATTGGTGTGGCATGTAGGTAGAGCCACTTGTATTGGATGAGTTGTGGTTATTGGACCTAGAATGAGTGCTACCAGATTTGTTTAAGGTAAGTTTGGGAGAGTAACGTCACTAGTCAACTTAGAATTTTTCTATGGTTCTTGTCGGGCTAGAGAGAGCTCCTTGATTTGTTGGTCTAATGAGTGGTTATGCGTTTCGGCATGTTTGTTTCATCGTTGGTAGTGTACGAAAGGTTAGAACAAGGTTTCATTTGATATGAGATTTGTTACCTGTATCAGATTTGTTATTGGGCAGCTTTTATGGTCGGAAAATATTGCTATGAGTATTTGAGTTATGTGGAATATCATATGATTATATTTGGAATATGGTTATGGATTGATACTGCTTGTTTAGACTTATACAATGTATAGATGCAAGAATCGGGTTTTATAATGGGTTCCGGATGTTGGAGTTTGGGTTCAACACTTATGGGCTAAGGTTCAAGTAAAGATCTTCATTTAGGTTGTGTTGTCGGGCTTAAATGGTTTGAGATGGCGTGGTATCACCCATGGGTATATGTATGGTGAGTTTATAAAGTGATTTGATGGCTTTGGGATGACCTTTGACACATTCGAAGATGAACGTATATTTAAGCGGGGAGGGGGGGATGTAACGACCCGATAAGTTGCTTCATATGGTGTATTATGACTTGCGTGAATTATCGGTTTTGTTTTTCAACAGATTCGGGATTAATTTGGAAGAATGATTCTCGTTTTACAAGCTTTAACTTTGAAGAGTTGACCAAGTTTGACTTTTGTGAATTTGACCTCGGATCGGTATTTTTATTATCCTGTTAGGTGCGGATAATTATTTTGGACTTGGACGTATGCCCGAATTTGCATTTGGATGTTTCTAGAAGGTTTTGGCACTATTTGGCAAATGTTTGCAATTTGAAGGTTTGGACAGTTCATAGGTTTGGCCAGGAGTTGACTTTGATGTTATCGGGTTTGGATGGTTATTCCGAAAGTTGCAATATATTCGTTATGCCATTTGGAACTCTTGTGCAAAATATGAGATGATTCCGAGTTATTTAGACGTGTTCGACGTAAGTTTGGAATTTGAAAATTTGAAATAGTTCATTAGATTTTATTTGAGGTGTGATTCATAGTTCTAATGTTACTATGTCTGATTTGAGTCCTTGAGTAGGTCTGTGTCATGTTTTGAGACTTGTTGGTATGCTCAGATGGGATCCCCAGGGCCTCGGGTGTGTTTCAGGATGTTATCAGATCATTTTTCATTTATGTTGATTGTTGGTTTGCTCTAAATTACTGGTGCTGGTTTTCCTTCTTTGCGATCACGAAGGTATATTGCGATCGCAATGTGTAATGTGAGAGCTGGGTACTTGTACTCTATGCATTCACGGCAGGAAGATCACATTCGCGGGTCTTGGGTGGTTTGGCCATGACGGTCGCAAGTGAGAGTTCACGATCGCGAGGCAGCGTGGGTGTTGGGAGAATTGTCTTCGCGTTCGTGTGGAGTGGGGCGCGTTCACGTAGTTCTATTCCTATGGTCGTCGCGTTTGCGAGGGCTGTGTGACGAACGCGATGTGTATTTTTCGGCTGGTGCTATTTTTACTCTACGCGATCGCGATGTATTTGTCGCGATCTCGACGGATAAAGCTCGGTAGTGTTTATAAGTACTCTATTTTTACAATTCGAGTTACTTTATCACATATTGAGTTGGGAAGCTCGGATTTGAGCGATTTTGGAAAGGAGTTTCATCATATGAATTGGGGTAAGTATTTTCTACTCGATTTTGATTATTTTACATGATTTTATATTTGATTTTGGCATTTAGGTGATGGATCTAAAAGAGAAATTGGGGGTTTTGTCTAAACTTTTTCTAAAGAGAATAATTATGTTTTGAACATCGATTCGGGGTCGGAATTGGATGAAATTTGTATGGTTGGACACGTATCCGAATGGGTTATCGGAATTTGTGAGTTATGTTAGGTTCCGAGATGCGGCCCTGAGTTGACCTTTTGGTTGACTTTGAGTATTTGATTAAAGATTCGACCTTTAACATTTAGGTTTGTTTCCTATGACATTATTTGTGGTTTTTGAGTGTGTCTGGATAGTATCAAGTCATTCGGAGGTCGGTTTGTGCGGGATGGTGCTTCTAGAGTATCGGTTTGGATTGTTTGAGGTAAGTATCATACCTAAATTTTGTTGAGGCACTAGTTTCCTGGATTATTTGTGATAGCTACGTGCTATGAGTGGCCCATATATGTGTGGTTGATCCCATTGCATGCACCCGAGAACTTATTCATGCTCGGGATAGTGTTTAGGCTTTGTTATGCCTTGAATTGATTACTAAGCTTCGTGTTGTGATGGTTTTAATATTTGTACTTGTGAGGTATTGGAGCCACTTTTTGAGGTTACATAGATGTTAATCTTCTGATTGGACCTAATTATTGTTATTTGTGATGTATTTACCCGATTTGAGCTATGATATCACACTTGCACGTGCATACATCTTACCACGTCACTTATACTAGTCTAGGAGTATGAAATATGATGTTCATTGATCGTATACATGTGTTCATGTATAATTGCTTTCCGCGTGATATGGTTTGGACTGGTAGCCTGTGACCAAGTTGGGTGGATTGTGATATTATGTCTGTAACCACAACAGGAGGATTGTGACATTGTGCCTATGTTCACGCCAGGTAGATAGAGATATAGGTTGTGACCCCGCCAGGCGGATTCATGATATTGAGCATTTGACCATGCCACCTAGCTTATGATATTCAACATGTGACCATGACAGGTTGAGCTCACTCGAGTTTTTCGTGCTGCGTGTGGATATGGATCCATCCCCCTAGGGTCACCCTCTCATGTGCCTTCTTGATGGTGTACACGTGGAGTGTGAGAACCCGACGGACTTCTAGTTGATGTGTGCTCTGGGAGAGCTAGGTATTAGTTTCATTTAGTCACTGCGATTCTAATGTGGATCTTAGAGACGTAACTTCTATTTGGATCGGGTTGCGCGCTGCAATGGATTGATATGTGGTTGTTGCATTTTATTTTTACTATAATTTCCTTGGTTGTTTACCTTATTTATTTGCATATTTTCCTTATATGATGGATTGTTCACTGAGCAGAGTACATTAAGAAAAGTTGTGTGTACCGAGGTGGTTTTATATTTGATTTCATGATTTTATCATATTACTATTATGTACTTGTTGGAGTAATGAATTGTACAGGTGATTGGCGAGTATCGTTTATAATTCTAGCTTCTATTACTTACCTTGTCGAGGTTCGTTATGATACTTGTTGAGCGCATGGGGTCAGTTGTACAAATGCTACACTTCTGCACCTTGCGTGCAGATCTTGGAGCAAAGATGCTATGTATGACGTGAGCTGGCACTGAAGATGTACTTGCTTTCTGAATATAGCTACCATATGTCCTTGGTAGTTTTATATTTGTAATCTGTTATGTACATTCCAAATAGATGTTGTATTTATTTCATACTATCTTTGTAAATCTAAGTGTTAGTTGCACATGACTTGTACCGCCAGTTCTTGGGATATTATATGGAAATTTAGTTATTTCATTTGTTGACCACTTTACTTAATTAGAATAGTGTTGATTGTATTTGGCTTACCTAGTGGGTTGGGTTAGGTGCCATCACGACTAGGTGGATTTTAGGTCTTGACAAATTAACTTTAACTGTTAGTACTCTACCATAGTTAACGTGTTTCGCAAACAATGTATTAAAGAAGCATGTGTATGGGTGTATATATTTGTGTATGTTTAGGACTAGGAGATTTTTCCTTTTAAATATTTGGATATTTTTCTATATTTGTTAGGACTAGTTTTTCATATTTGTTAGGACAAAGGTTTACTATTTGACTTGTATATATATTCTTGTAAATAAATAGAAGATGGCAAGCCTTTCTCTTTCACACTTGGCCATTGTATGTTTGCATATTTTGGCATGGTATCAAAGACAAGGTTGAGTCACACCATAAGGAACTTTGAATGACGTACTAATGACATGGAAAAATGGTAAAGACCCCACATCTACTGGCTATAGCGGTTGTGGTTACGAAACAAACAAACGAAAGACCATCTCTTCGTATGATATAACATCTAATGACAATCCTGGGATTTTATAACACAGGAGGCTCTAAACGAAGAGAACTATGATGAATGGGCAAGGTCCATGAGGACCGCCTTGAGGGCCATGAAGAAATTCCTATTTATTGATGGAACAATCAAGAGACCCGATGAGAAGTCTCCAGATTTTGAAGATTGGTGGACCATCAATTTGTCATTGGTTTCTTGGATTCGGAATGCTATTGAACCTACATTGCATTTGTCTATATCACACATGGAAGTAGTTAAAGAATTATGGAATATTATTAAAGAATGTTTCTCGATCTCTAACAGTCCAAGAATACAACATTTGAAAATCGAACCTGCAGAGTGCAAACAAAATGGCATGACTATAGTTAATTACTATGGAAAATTAACAAAACTTTGCGAAGAACTTGCTAATTTTAGTCTAACACCGACTTGCATATATTGTATGTGCACGTGTGATCTTGGTGCAATCTTGGAAAGAAAAGGGAAGATGAGGAGGTGCACCTTTTTCTTATGGGGTTAGATGAAACACTGTATGGAATAGTGAGGTCGAACATGCTCGCTCAAGATCTGTTGCCAATTTTGAATCGAGCTTACTCGAAGTTGTTACAAGACGAACATGTGAAGATGATGGCTAGGGGGATAGGTGAATGTGGAAATGTTATGGCCTTCTTGTACAAAAGACATCCCCCTATAGAGCTCTCAATTAATTGAAGGACAAAATACGTGCTCCTACTATAAGAAAACTGGACAAGATTCAAAAAGTTGCTTCCAACTTGTTGGATATCCGAAATTGTGGAGAGACATACCTCGTGGTGATGGTAAATCAAGTGTATGCGGTACAGGAAAACAACAACATCAGAGTGGTTAATGAATGGAGTTCTCGGATGTGGCACTGTGTATCAGGTGAATGTTGCATAGGTCACAGGATATGGCATCTCCGCAGCTGTGACGGAGGTAGAAAAGGCAGGGCCTCCAAGGTTGAGCAATGAGCAGTGGCAGATGTTGATTACTATGTTGAATAACCAACAGATAAGTGTGAATTAGAAGATGACCGGTACGAAAAATTATGTATCTTGTATTATCGATACAGGAGCAACGAATCATATGGGGGGAATGTGTTTTGACAGTTTGTCACTTGATTAATCTAACTCCACCTTCAATCTTTCATGGAAATATACCTTATGAAATATTATATGGTCGAGTACCTGAGCGTGGATATCTTCGAGTATTTGGCTTGCTACATTATGCTCAAATCTTATTGAGGAAAGGTGATAAATATTCGAGTAGAAGCCGTAGATGTGTCTTTGTGGGGTATACCTATGGAATAAAGGTTTTAAAGGTGTATGATATAGAGAATAAAGAATATCTTTTTTCATAAGACGTTGACTTCTATGAAACTGAATTTCCTTTTGCTTCATAGACATATAACACTAGTAGGGATGTAAATAAAGAAGTTCATGTGGAGGAACTAGGAAAGGATGAGGAGTTTGAA
>AWOL01S0006331.1:89250-117148 GCA_000715115.1 Nicotiana otophora
GGGGGGAAGTGAATCGGTCCAAGCTTGTGAAGACAAGTACGATGTGAAGGATCACCACAAAGCTAAGATAGAGGAAAATGTTTGCCAGGATGGGGGCCGAAACTAAGGAAGGTGAAATATAGGAGGAGCATTTGGGACGCGGACACCGCCAAAACCACACACTGGTTCGATTGTGTGATTATGTTACTAATGTTGTCCATATTTTGAGTCCATCTTGTCCTCCATCCACTTCACTTCATCACTTAGGTATGCCTTATCCTTTAACACAACATGTGAACTTCGATAAATTCTCCGTACAAAGGGCTTTTATTGAAGCAATCAATATAGCTCATGAACCAGCTCATTTCTCTGAGGCCATAAAAGATGGCTTGTGGAGAGAAGCTATAAGATCATAAACACATGCCTTAGAGAATAACAGAAGATGGGTAATAGAGGATCTTCCTCCTAACAAAAAGACTCTCAATTGCAAGTGGGATTACAAGATAAAGTACAACTCGGATGGAATAATTGAGAGACACAAGTCCCGACTAACTATTCTAGGGAATAATCAAGTAGAGGGGATCGACTATAATGAAGATTTTCCCCAATGGCAAAGACAGCGACTGTACGCATATATTTTGTTGTAGCATCAGCAAAAATGGGAGTTACATCAAATGGATGTACAAAATTCCTTCATGCATGGGATCTTCAGGAGAATGTGTACATAAAATTGCCTCCTAGGTTTCGAGTTGGAAGTCCAGGAAAAGAGTAAAGACTTTGGAAGTCCCTTTATGGGTTAGAGCAAGCATCGAGTTATTGGTTTGCTAAGTTGTCGGTTGCCTTGGAGGACTATGGGTTCAAGTATTCATATTCTGATTACTCTCTTCACTCTGAAAAAAGGGTGAAGTTTGATTAAATGTCCTTGTGTATGTTGATGAACTGATTATCTCGGGGAATGAGCCAGAGGATATCCTCGAGTTCAAAACATATCTTGGCAAATGCTTTCACATGAATGATTTGGGTAGATTGAACTATTTTCTAGTAGTGGGAGTCTCCAAAAATTCGGAAGGCATCTTGTTGAGCCAACAAAAATATGCCTTGGATATTATCTCAGAGGTTCGGTTATTAGGTTCTAGCCCTATGGGAATGCCCTTGGAACAGAATTACCAGCTCGCATTTTTCGGTGGACATGCGCTTGATGGCCCTGAGCGCTATCGTCATTTGATAGGTCGACTTATTTATCTGTTCTTAACTTGGTGGGAACTAGCCTACACTGTTCATATTTTATCTTAGTTTACGCAGAAACTAAAAGAGAAGCATTAGGATACAACTTTAGGGGTTGTTCGCTGCTTGAAAGGGAATTCAGGACAACGTATTTTATTGTAAAGCAAATGTGATCTAGGTCTCTATACATCTCTTTGAATGGTGTAACTCCCATTGAGTTGGTTGTCCCTTGATTTGATGCTCTCTCACGGGTTGGTTTATCTCATTGGGTGACTCATCCATATCTTGTAAGACTAAGAAGCAACATATCTTCTCTTGATCATCAGCAAAGGCTGAATATCATTCTATGGCAATGAAAATATGTGAAGTAAAATGGTTGAAGGAAATTTTATCTAGTTTGCGAGTGACTTGCACATCCTTTATTCATCTTTATTGTGATAGTCAAGCAGCATTGCATATAGCAAAGAATCCAGTCTTTCATGAAAGAATCAAACACATTGAAATGGATCGTTATTTTATTCGTGACTAAATTGACACTGGGAATATTAGTACTAGCTCAATGCCTCCATGTGAGAAATCGGCAGATATATTTACGAAGGAATTAGAAAAATCTCAGTATGTTTCTCTCTTGTGCAAGTTGGGCATTTGTAATCCGCGTGTGCCAATTTGAGGGGTGGGGGTATTAAAGAAGCGTGTGTATGGGTGTATATATTTGTGTATGGTTAGGACTAGGAGAGTTTTTTTTTCATATTTGTTAGGGCTAGTTTACCATATTTTTATGTAACGACCCGGCCGATGGCTTAAGGTCTCGAGCAGCTCCATATTATGTATTATGACTTGCGTATGTGGTCGAGTTTAGTTTTTGGATGATTCAGAATTGATTTGGAATAACAATTCTTGTTTAGAAGCTTAAGTGAAGAGTTGATCGGAGTTTGACATTTGTGAAGACAACTCCAGAATGGTTTTTTTATTATTTAATTAGATCATATGGTAATTTTAGACTTAAGCGTATGTCTGGATTTGGATTTGAAGGTCCGTAGGTTGATTTGACCCATTTTGGCGAAAGTTGGAATGTTGAAGGTTTGTAAAGTTCAGAGGTGTGACTGGGAGTTGCCGTTATTGATATGGGCTACGGGCCATTTCTTCAAGCCTTAGAGTTGCTGGTCTTTGGTGTGGCTATTGTTCTTCGTGATCGCGAAATTGAAACCGCAATCTCGAAGTAATTCTGGGATATCAGCATTTTTGTTCATCGCAGACAGAACTGTATGTACGCGATCGCGAAGTTCCAGTTGGCATTGGTTCACATTCGCGATATGTCTTTCGCGTTCGCGTAAGGGAAAGCTAGATGGGGCATCAGATGCTTGTTCTCCGCGATCACATGACTTTCTACGCGTTTGCGTAGTTGCTGCAGGTTGTGTGTCGCGTTCACAACTCATTGTCCGCATTCGCAAAAAATGTTTTGTCTGCTAAACGTTTTTGCCTCCGCGATCGCGATAGTAATTCCGCGATCGTGATATGCGGCCTCCCAAGTAGCCTCTTCAACCTATTGGTTTCGCTATAGCACATTCATGGAGACATTTTCTTTATTTCTCATCTTTTGGACTTTCCCATCAATAATAGAAACTGGAATCTCTTCATATGCCAATTCCTCATTAACCTCAATAGTCTCAATGGGAACAATGAGGGTCGGATCTCCAACTACTTTCTTTATTATAGACATATGAAACACCGGGTGCACTAATGACATCTCAGGTGGTAGCTCAAGCTTGTACGCCACCTCACCGATCCTCTGAACTATTCTGTACGGTCCGACATACCTCGGACTCAATTTTCCTTTCTTACCAAATCGCATTACACCCTTCATGGTGGAAACCTTCAAGAATACCCAATTATTTTCTTTGAACTCTAAATCCCTACGACGAACATCTGAATAAGACTTCTGATGACTCTGAGAAGTCTCCAACCTTTTCTTAATTATTTTAACTTTTTCCATAGCTTGATGCACGAGGTCTGGCCCTATCAACTCTACTTCCCCAATTTCGAACCACCAATGGGAGATCTATATCTCCTACCATATAAAGCCTCAAACGGTGCCATCTGAATGTTAGCATGATAACTATTGTTGTAGGCAAATTCTATGAGTGGCAAATGATCATCCTAGCTACCTTTGAAGTCTAGAACACAAGCGTGCAACATATCCTCAAGCGTTCGAATAGTCCGCTTTGCCTGCCCGTCCTTCTGCGGGTGAAAGGCTGTACTGAGATTCACCTGAGTACCCAAAACTTGCAGAACTTTCTTCAAACAATTAGCCGTGAATTGTGCCCCCCGGTCAGAAATGATAGAAACTGGAGTGCTATGCAACCTGACTATTTCTTTGATATAAAACTTAGCATACTATTCCACTGTATCGGTAGCCTTAACCGGTAAAAAGTGGGCTGATTTCGTGAGTCGATCCACAATCACCCAAATCGAGTCAAACTTACGAGGTAGTCTTACCACAGAGTCCATATTAATCATTTCCCACTTTCACATTGGAATTTTTATGTTCTGTGCCAACCCACCAGGCATTTGGTAATCGGCCTTCACTTGCTGACAATTTGGACATCTCTCCACAAAGTCCGCTACATTTCTCTTCATATCATTCCACCAATATATTTCCTTAAGATCATGAAATATTTTCATAGAGCCCGGGTGCACGAAAAACCTAGAAGTGTGAGCCTCGGTCATGATTCTCTCCCGAAAACCATCTTCTTTTGGAACACATAGACGCACTTGGTACCTTAGTGTACCATCACCCATGCCAATAGAGAAGGCCACGGTCTTATATTTATGAATCCCCTCTTTCAATTGTTCCAACAATGGATCGTTTTATTACTTCTCCTTGACGTCAACAACAAGTGATGATTCAGCCCTATTTTGCACAATCACCCCTCCTTCACTAGAGTCTGCAAGACGAACTCCCAAACTAGCCAATAGGTGAACTTCCTTGGCCAATGGCCTTTGATATGCCTCCAAGTTTTGTAAACTACCCATACATTTCCGGGTAAGAGCATCTGCCACCACATTGGCCTTCCTCGGATGATATAGAATATCAATGTCGTAGTCCTTGAGTAACTCAAGCCATCTTCTTTGCCTCAGATTCAATTCATTCTGCTTGAAAATATATTGAAGGCTTTTATGGTCCGTGAATATATCCACATGGACCCCATATAAATAATGATGCTAAATTTTCAATGCAAATACCACCGCCGCAAGTTCTAAGTCATGTGTTGGATAGTTCTTTTCATGATTCTTGAGTTGCCTATAAGCATAAGCTATCACTTTCCCATGTTGTATTAATACACACCCAAGTCCGATTCTCGAAGCATTACAATATACTACAAACCCATCTGTACCGTCTCGTAGAGTCAACACTGGTGCCATAGTCAATCTCCATTTCAACTCCTAGAAGCTCCTTTCACAACCATCTGACCATTGGAACTTAACCGCCTTTTTGTGTCAATTTAGTCAGCGGAGAGGCAAGAGTAGAGAACCACTTCATAAACTTTCTATAATACCCAGCCAAGCCTAAGAAACTGCGAATCTTTATTGGAGTTATAGGCCTCAACCAATTCTTTACAACTGCAAATTTCTGAGGATCAAACTTAATTCCTTCACTAGAGACGACATGACCCAAGAATGTGACAGATTCAAGTCAAAATTCACACTTTGAAAAATTTGCATATAACTCGTGCTGATATAGGGTTTGCAGAACTACCCTAAGATGATCAGCATGATCCTCCCGACTTCATGAATATACAAGAATATCGTCAATGAATACTTTACAAAGAAGTCAAGAAAAGGCTTGAAGACTCGATTCATAAGATCTATGAAAGTAGCTGCAGCATTTGTTAGCCCAAATGACATTACCAAAAATTTGAAGTGCCCATATCGAGTTCTAAAAGCTGTTTTTGGAACATCCTGCTCCCCAATCTTCAATTGGTAATACCCGGATCGTAAATCAATTTTGGAGAAGTGCTTAGCACCTAGCAATTGGTCAAACAAATCATCTATCTATGGCAGTAGGTACCTATTCTTGATCGTGACCTTGTTGGGCTGCCGATAGTCAATACACATTATTAGTGACCCATCTTTCTTCCATACAAAAAGGACCGGTGCTCCCCAAGGTGACACACTCGGCCGGATAAAACCCTTCCCTAACAAGTCATTCAGCTTCTCCTTTAGTTCTTTCAATTCTGCCGGTGCCATTCTGTAGGCGGAATAGATATAGGATGCATTTCTGGCATCACATCAATCCCAAAATCAATCTCCCTGTCTGGTGGAATCCTAGGGAGTTCATCCGGAAAGACTCCCGGAAATTCATTCACAACAGGCATGGACTCAAGTGTAGGTGCCTCAGCATCGGTGTCTGTAACCCGGACCAAATGTTATATACACCCCTTGTTGATCATTTTACAGCCTTAAGGTAAGAAATAAACCTACCCTTCGGCACTATATCATCAATCATCCACTCAACAACTGGCCCATTTGGAAATTCGAACCTAACAGTCCTAGTTTAGCAATCAAGCTTGGTAAAACAAGAATAAAGCCAGTCCATCCCCATTATTACATCAAAATCGACCATTCCCAATTCAATGAGATCGGCCATGGTGTCCCAACCATGCAACGTAACAACACAATCCCTATAAACTCGTGCGGCCAAAATAGACTTACCAACCGGAGTAGATACATAGAACGGCTCATGAAGATGTTTCAATTCTATCCCAAATTCCATAGTAACATAAGGAGTGACATATGACAAAATTGGAACTTAGATCAATAAGAGATATACATCATGAGATTGGACAGTCAATATACCTGTGACAACATCTGGAGAAGCCTCTAAATTTCTGGCTACCCCTCATAGCATAGAAACGGCTAGATCCTCCCGAACTCTACGCTCCACCCCTAGCTGCAACGCGCCCTACGGATGTTGGAGAGCCTTGAATTGGAGGACGTGTTGCGGATGTAGTAGCTGCAGAACTGGCTGGTTGTGTCATGCCCCTGCCCGTACCCTGGCGGGACGAACAACAATCCATCTGAATGTGACCCCTCAATCAGCATCTGTAGGATATGGGTAAGTCCATGTAGCATGTTCCTAAGTGCATCTTTCCACACCTAGGGCATGGGGGCCTTCGCTGCTGCTGGAATCTACCACCATGCCGACCCTGCTGGTAGGAGCCCTTGTTGCCCTGACTGGGCCTAAAACGGCTCCACTGCTGCATACCAAGTTTGTCACGCCCCAACCTAGAGAAGCGCGACCGGCGCTCAACTGAGTGAACGCAGTCGAGCAAGCCCGTTAGATACCTTCTACCCAACTCACCAATGATCAAGAGAAGACATGATTTCATTAATTATATAGTAGGAAGATCATATATACATTACTAAATCATCTCATTGGTTACATCATTATTAAGTTTCAATGTACACACATTCTTATGATTCGAGTGGAACAAGAGATCAAAACACAACATAATATGTTTGACTTTTCTAGAACCCATCTACAACCCACATAGTGTCTACGAAGCCTCTCAAAAGGTACAAAAGAGTTTTATGATAGTGTCGGCAACAAGGCCTCGACTATACCTCGAGACGTGATAATAATATGAACAAAAGATACAATTCGTGACCCCGGGATGAAGTGGGGCTCACCAAGTCTCATGGGAAGAGGATGTACCACTATTGCTAACACTTCCTACTATAGAACCACCTGCGTCTATTTAAAGATGCAGCGCCCCCGGCAAAAGGGACATTAGTATTGTCGAATAGTACTAGTATGTAAAACTAAACACCATCGCAATAGAATGAATAATAATACAAGGGGGAACAGTGGAGAATTCAATAAGAGCTTCAAATACTACTAAAACATAATTCACAATACCATGGTATTCTTACACGGAGTCCGATCACGGCCCGATCAGATAGGTCGTATCATGTGAGACATCAACCATAACCATAATTTCAATTATCATTTTCAGAACAGTCAGCACTATGTATGCAGCATGGCGTCCGATCACGGACCGATCGGCTAGGCCGTCTCACCCGAGACATTACCTTTTCAATCAATCGTCTCACTTCATACTTCTTTCACATCTTTTCAATTCATTGGCACGAGTGGCCTCAATTAGAAAGTCATTCTTGGCACTTGGCCATATTTCATAATTCCAATTTCCCCTTTACACATTCAAACATCATTATCATCATCAACAACAATAAGGCCTACCATTTAAGGCACTAGTATACATATGAGCAATTTAGGAATCCTAAGCACATAAGGCTTTTCATACAATTTGGCATAACAATCTTTATTCGACCTTGACATGAAGTCTTAATATTTATAACACGTATTCCACATTTTGAACACATCCTCAAATGGCAAGACGACATGATGAAGCATTTAGAATAAATATTGAACATACATCCTTCAACACAAACACATTAGGAATAGCCAATTCTATAATGATCCATTTGGGACTTACAACAATTACATGAACACCGTGAGATTCGATTCTAAGAAGAAAAGGGTTTAGCCAACATACCTCAATTGAGCTTCCTTTAAACTCTAAAACCTTCCGAAACCTTTAGCAACTTCGATCTATTTTAGAAATATAACAAGTTGGACCAAAATTAGGAAGATGGTCATGATTCTAGCTCATCTGCACACATTATAAAACACTAGGTGTGCATTAATGTTCTTAAGGACCTTTTGTGAAAGATTCCATCATTCCCCAACCCATTCTCTACCATTTTTAGCTCACAGCCTTCCCACATCCTTTGATAACACATGCATGCAAGATAACAACTCCCATACCCAATAATTGTCTTTCTAATTATCCCCTTTTTAGTACATATTCAAATTTAAGAGCTAGGGAATAGATTCTTACCTTTAAGATGAAAACTTTCTTTGTTAATCCTCAATGAGTGAGCAAGAATTGTTGGATTTAGGTTGAAGGTTACTTCCCCACTCTAAGAACTCTTTCTCACTCTAGAAATATCAGAAATATGCTAAAAAATGGATGGTGGCATATGTTTTAATGAAATAGGGTCGGGTTTAAATACCCTAAAAATAAAGCTCCGGAACAGGGTATGCGGTCCTCAAAATAGGCCGCATAATTTCCCTCCAAAACTGGGCAAATCTGACTCGGTCTGTGGTCATTATCCAGCCCGCAGACCTGTTCTGCGGTTGCATAATGCGTCGCCGAACCTCCATCCAAACAATATCAAAGCTGGATATGCGATCAGAGTGCGGCCCGCGAAATGGTTTTGCAGTCACATAATGGGCCGCGACAATGACATCCAAAATGGCCCAAAAAACTATCTCACTCTACGACCATTATGCGGTCCGCAGAATGATTCTGCGGCCGCATAGTAGGCCGCAACAGTGCATTTCTTCTACCCAAATATTTTTCTTTTACTTTCAAGTGCATTGTTAAGCTCAGTTATGCACCGCGAAACATTTCTTTGCCTTTGTGAAATCTTACGGGGCCTTACAGGGCCCTGATGGTGGTGCACTAACCGAAGGCTGAGCAGAGGACTGAGATGGCCCTGATGACCCTCCCCTGAATGCTGACCTACCGCCACCTGAAGAACCAACAAAATTGCCCGCAGACCGGGCCTTAGTACTACCCACTCGCTCCATTTTGTTGCTCAAATTATGGGTCTCTGTGGCTTAAGTGAATGCCACCATCATTCCATAGTTCATATCAGAATTCAAGGCAGCTGTAGTGGCCTCACTAATTACCAAGGGACTAAGTCCCTGCACAAACCGGTGAACTGTAGCCTCCATGGGCAACATGTAAATAACATACTTGGACAGGTGCACGAATCTCATATGGTACTCCCACACTCTCAGGCTACCTTGCCCCAGGCTCTCGAACTCAGCGACACGGGCTGCCTTAGTCTCGGCAGGAAAGAAATGATCAATGAAGGCATTGGAAAACTTACCCCACCTCACCGGAGGGCTTCCCTCCTCACGGGACTCCTCCCATAGTTCAAACCAAGAATATGCCACCTATTTCAGGCGGTAGGAGGCTAACTCCACTGCCTCTATCTCAGTAGCACGCATAACTCTGTAAGTCTTGTGCATCTTATTAATGAAGTTCTGGGGGTACTCATTTGGGTTAGTACCCATGAACACTGGAGAATCCAACTGGAGAAACCTGTTCTCCCTGGAACTAGCAAAATCCCCTAGCTGACTAGAAGAAGTGGATGCAACATTTGATCTCTGGGCCTGGGAAGCCTCTAGTTGAGCCTACATTTGTCTGGCTCCCCTAAGATCCCCATCAGAAACACCGAAATCGGAAGCTGGAGCGAGAGACGGAACTGGTATATCAGTTGGAGGGACTATTTCACCCTCAGTAGGTGTAGGGACAGGTGCGGTCTGATAAGTTGTAGTAGAATCAGGGAGTGTAGTAACTGGAGGAATATTCTTACTCCTTGGGTGCTCACCCGCATCATTAAATATAGAATCAACTACCACTACTAGGATGACATTGGCTCTTTGGCCAGTTCCTGCCTTCTGTTTAGGTGCCATATACTGAAAGTTAGAGCAAACCACGAGTTCGAGGAGGAACAATCTTATAATCAGCTTTATCGCACTATCAGGAACATGAAAGAAGGGTATTATTCCTAAATGCCCAAGTAGCATCCTAATTATAGTTGTGGTCGACAACATACTGATAAGAGGGACTCTACTAGACACGGCTCCGAGACATCCCAGGATACCTTAAAACCTTAGGCTCTGATACCAAGTTTGTCACGCCCAAACGTCGAGGGTGCGCGACCGGCGCTCAACCGAGTTGACCTGGCCGAGCAAGCCTGTTAGATTTCCTTCTACCCAAACTCATCCACGAATATCGAGATTACATAATTTTGTTAATTAGACAATAAGATGATCATATCTACAATACCAATTTCTTATCATTAGTTACATTATTTTAGAATCTCGAATTTCACACACACATTTTCATGGTCTAAAGTGGAACAAGTAATTCAAACACAACATAACATTGCTTGACATCCCCAGGACCAATATTAAATTCACACTATGTCTACGGAGCCTCTAATAGATACAGTAGAGTATTATGATAATGCCGGCAACAAGGCCCCGGCTATACCTCAAACACAATACACGAGGAACAAAAGATACATGACCCCGAAATGAAGTGTGGCTCACCAAGTCTGTTGGAAAGAGAGTGTACCGCTATTACTGATCAGTGTCTCCTATGTGGAACCACCTGCACCTATTGAAGATGCAGCGCCCCTGGAAAAAGGGACGTTAGTAAATATTGAATAGTACTACTATGAATGACAAAATAACCTCTCAATAGAATGATAAATAATACGAACAAGTACAATCATAATATCACTGAAGCCTCAAACAACATCAAACCTCTAATTAAGATCAAGATAATGTTCAAATAAATTTCCATATTTTAAGTTGGGGGTCTTTAGCACCAATATTCCACCATTCAGGATTCCACTATTCACAATTCCAATACCACCATACTGTTAACACGGAGTCCGATCACGACCTGATCGGCTAGGCCATCTCATTTGAGACATCAACCACAATCATTATTTCCAGCACAATCACCACTATACGTGCGGCATGGCATCCTATCACGACCCGATCGGCTAGGCCGTCTCATTCGAGACATCAACCTTTTTTTTATACCCATCATATCATTTCATACTTCTTTCATATCTTTTTATTTCATTGACACTAGTGGCCATAATTATAAAATTATTCTTGGCACGTTGGCCATATTTAGTAATTCATGCTCACCTTTTCAATTTCTAACATCATCATCATCAATGACAACAACAACAATTCCAATCAAGGCTTATAGTACATATGTGAGCGAACTAAGGGTAAGGCACATATAGATTTTTCAAAAAATTTGGCATAATAGCCTTTGTTGATTCTCAAATGATAACATAACAGAATAAAAGCATCTTGGGATACATATTATACATATATCATTCGTCACAAGATTATTTGGAATAGCCACTTTCATAATGAATAATTCGGGACTTTACATAAATTGCATGAATACCGTGGGATCTAATTCTAGGAGAGGGGTTTAGCAACATACCTCAATGGAGCTTCCTTAAACTCTACAATATTCCGGAATTCTTAGCAGCTTCAATTTATTTTAGAAATATAACAAGTTGAACAAAAATTAGAAAGATGATCGTGGTTCTAGCTCATTTGAGCATTTTATCAAACACTAAGTGTGCATTAAGGTTTCAAGGTCTTTTTATGGACGATTCCATCATCCCACAACCCATTATTTACCATTTTTTAGCTAAACAATCTTCCTACACCCCTTGATGACACATGCATGCAAAATAATCGGATGGTGATCGGATGGAATTAGGTCTTTGGAACTGATGGGATGGTGAAAATTTTTGTTTTAACGCTTATCGGTGTGGGTGGAATGCAAACTCTTCAGTTGAGAAGATGTTGTCGGGCTTATGTGGATTAGGGTGACATGAGATCACTCGTAGGCATATGTATGGTGAGTTCATTCAATGATTTTGTTGCCTCGAAACGGTTCTTGGCACATTCGAGGACTAACATTTGTTTGAGAGGGGGAGAATGTAATGACCCGACCGATCGTTTTGAGTATTCGTGTACCGTTCGGTGGCTTAAGGTCTTGAGAAACTTCGTATTTTGTATTATGACTTGCGTATGTGGTTGAGTTCGGTTTTCAAATGATTCAGGATTGATTTGGAAGAACAATTCTTATTTTAGAAGCTTAAGTAAAGTGTTGACCGGAGTTTGACTTTTATTTAGACGAATCTAGAATGGTGTTTTGACGATTCCAATAATTTTGTATGGTGATTTTGAAGTTAGGCGTATGTCAGAATTTGGATTTTACGGTGTGCAGGTTGATTTGATGCATTTTGGCGAAAGTTGGAAAGTTGAAGTTTGAAAGGTTGAGAGGTTTGACCTGAAGTTGACTTTGTTGATACCGGGTTCGGATTTCGATTCCGGGAGTTGGTATAGCTCTGTTGTGTCATTTGGGGCTCGCATTCACAATTTGACATCATTTCGGGATGATTTGATATGATTCGGAGTGAGTTGTAGAAGTGGAAAGTTTATAAGTTCATTAAGTTTGATTTGAGGTGCGATTCACAGTTTTGATGTTGTTCGATGTGATTTAAGGCTTCGAGCGAGTTCGTATTGTGTTTTGGAACTTGTTTTTATGTTCGGACGGGGTCCTGAGGGCCTCAGGTGTATTTTGGATGGGCTACGAGCCATTTCTCCTTGCTTTAGAGATGCTAGTTTCCGGTGCAGTTGTTGTTCTTCGCGATCACAAAGATAAAGCCGCGATTGCAAAGTAATTCTAGGAGCTCAGTGTTTTTGTTCATCTGGGACGTGACTGTATGTACGCGATCGCGAAGGTCCGGTTAGATGTGGTCCGCATTCGCGATATGTCTTTCGCGTTCACGTAAGGGGGAGCTGGAAGGGGCATCTGATACTTGTTGTCCGCGATCGCATGACTTTTTACGCGTTCGCGTAGTTGCTATAGGTTGTGTGTTGTGTTCGCGACTCATTGTTCGCGTTTATAAAGAACATCTTGTCATCTAACTTTTTTTATCTCCGCGATCGCGATTTGTAAAGCCTGAGCAGAAATATAAAGCACACTATTTCGAAGACTTTTGATATTTTATCACTTTTGGGGTTAGATAGCTTCGTTTTGGGCGATTTTGGAGTGTATGTTCATGCTTTAGATTAGGGCATGTATTCTTCCCCCGGATTTGATTATATTTTAGGATTCCATCTTTATTTTTACCATTAGATTAGTTATTTGATTTGGAGAAAATTGGGGATTGTTTATAAAAACAATCCAAAATGTAAAATGATGGTTTGAAGAATGATTTGATGTCGGAATTGGATAATTTTGGTATGGTTGGACTCGTATCAAAATGGGTGTTCATGTTTTATGAATTTTGTCGGATTCCGAGGTGCGGGCCCGGGGTTTGACTTTTTAGTTTTCACTAAAGAACGAAGCTTTATTATCCAGAATTGTTTTATATGGTTTGTATTTATGATATTAAGTTATTTTGGCTAGATTTGATCCTTCCGGAGGTTGTTTCACACGAGAATTTCATTTTAGCGTATCCGTTTAGCTTTTTTTATGTAAATATCTTGCCTAACTTTGGGTATGGGAACTACCCCATAGAATTTGAGTCATTTGTGCTATTTTGTGTCATGTGAAAGCTGTGTAAGCGAGGTGACGAGTATGTACTCAGGCTTATATATGAAAATTGAACAGTTTAGACTCTTAGGCTTCTTTCATGCATATATTTTGAATTGTTTTCACATGTCATATCTTTAATTCATCATGTTTACTATCACACGCTTTATTTGAAGTTGTTGTTATATGTCACATCCTTTACTTGTCGTGTTTACTCTTATAGACTATATTCGAAGTTATTACCTCTTTTATCACTATGTGACTTCCTTTATTGTTGACTTACCCTCAATTGAAATTGTTGTTACATGGTATCATTTTTGTTGCCGGGTTATTCTCATGCATTTTGATGTAGTTGCTAGTCCGTGCCATCTCTTTCATTGATAGATTATTTCATATGCTAGAATCCGAAGTTTTCCATTTTGTGGAAATACCTTCATTATCTAGTTTATCCTTAAGAAATTAATTTATGTTGAAGTTATTGAAAATCATTAATCTATTTTAATTAAAGTCGTTTCTAAAGGGAGTGTTGTTCATAGTTGAGTTAGTTTCTCGTCATTTTGTTGTTATTGAGATTCTAAACACAGTGTATTTGAGCCGCGGTCTATTATTTGTGGAAATATTAATATTGCTGGTTATTTTGTAAATGTTGTGGCCTAAGGGCACTTATGGTACGAGTTGATATGACGTGTTGTTGTGATGTAGCACATGTGTATTGTTATGTGGATTAGTTGTTGTTATGCGGAGTATAAGGGTGACATTTTATCGCTGTTGTTAAGCGGATTATAAGGGTGGCATTTCAATGTTATTGTTGTGCGGGGTATAAGGGTGGCATCTAACTGTTCTTGATTGTATAGAATGATACGGGTGGCTATTGTGTTATTGTCCGAGTGGAGTAATAAGGGTGGCTACTACGCGGGGTAATACGGGTAGCTATCGGGGTGATACAATGGCTAATGATATTGCCAGGGCGGAGTGATACAAGTGGCTATCAGAGTGATATGGGTGGCTAATGATATTGTCAGGGCGAAGTGATGCAGGTGGCTATCAGAGAGATAAGGGTGGTAAATGTCAGGGATGATGTGTGATGTCCTTGGTGCATTTTGGTTAGTGATATTCGTGTGTTGGTGTGTTTTTCCTTGTGTATGTCATACACCTTACATGACTTATTGTGTTATTTCGATGCGTTATTCGATGTCTTTGATATTACTTGTTGACATGGGTTGTAATAGTACATTCGCACAAGCATACACCGTAGCATGCCACTTATCCTAGTTCAGGAGTATGAAACTTGATATTTATTGATCATGCACATGTATCCTTGTATTATCTGCTTTTATTGTGATATTGTGCCTAAGCCCATGCTGGGTGGATTGTGATATTGAGCCTGTGACCATGCCAGGCAGATTGTGATTGTGAGCCTATGATAATGCCGGGTGGATTGAGATATTTGCACGTGAGCTGTCCGTGCGGTTGTGATTTGAAATGTAGAGACAAGGTGCCGTGAGCTTATGATGGTGAGTTGAGACCCATGACTTGTGACGATGAGATGAGGTATCTCAGAGTAATTTCGTTGCGAAACCTGTGCTAGAACGACGTGGCTTAATTGGTAGTTATTGTCTTCCTTATTTGGTTCCAATGGTACTTTCACGGTGTTCATGTTACTTTAATGTTTATATCATATGTTGATTCTTTTTGCCATTTACTGATTCCTGCTTTCATTATTAGCTTTATACTTCAATACTGCACAGGTCATTTTGACTAGTAAGTGTCTTGACTTTTACCTCGTCAGTACTCCACCGAGGTTAGTCTTGATTCTTACTGGGTACTAGTTGTGGTGTACACATACTACACTTCTACACATTTTTGTGCAGAGCTGGGTATTGGAAATATCAGACTCGGGCAGGGTTAGCTTATTGAATGCGAGGATTCAAGGTAGAGCTGCTTGGTCGTCGCAGTTTCTTGGAGTCCTTCTCTTTCATTATACTGTCAGTTTATCATTTGAACAGTATTATATTTCGATCTTTGAGATCTTTCCATGTATTGAGCTAGAGTTCGTGACTCTGTATTACCTAGTGTTAGAAGGTTGTTATGATTATTGTCGCGTAGACTTATTTCGCTTTTGTTTCGGTATTCATATTAAACTCTGTTACAAATTATCATTGTTAAAAACTGGCTTAATCGTTGTTAGTAATCGGCTTACCTAGTCTTAGAAACTAGGTGCTATCACGATGCCTGCGGTGGAATTTAGGGTCGTGATATTTTAGGACTAATTTTCCATATTTCTTAGGACTAAGGTTTACTATTTGACTTGTATATATTCTAGTTAATCAATAGAAGAAGACCAGCCTTTCTCTTCCACACTTGGCCACTGTGTGCTTGCGTGTTTTGGCAAAATCTCAAATAACTCATAAATAATACTCCCTCCGTTTTAATTTATGTGAACTTATTTCTTTTTTAGTCCGTGCAAAAAAGAATGACCTCTTTCCCTATTTGAAAATAATTTACCTTTATGCAATGATTTATAACCACACAAAATATATGTGTCTCATTTTACACCACAAGTTCAAAAGTTTTCTCTCTTTTTTTAAACTCTGTGTCCAGTCAAATGAGTTCACATAAATTGAAACGGAGGGAGTACTCAATATCTTGTATATTCTTTGTTATGTTCTTTATGGTAATGTTAAGTAGATCGACATGTACTTTCTGTATGCTTTATTTGACAGTAACCACATCCGAAAGACCATCACAGGCCATTACAGACACGAAAAGTATTTTTGTTTGTTGCAACTAGTAGTAATTAACACTTGACAGTATTAAATTATCCTTCTGCTTGAACTATCACGAAGAATATCTTTTGATCCCTGCCTTCTCTTTGGCTCACCAAGTTTTGAGAAGGAAACTCGAATTACAACATCACACCTTAGAGGTACACCACTAGTGTAAATTATCTATCTTAAGATCGATTTAGCATGTATTTATATGTCTCTGAATATAACTTAATTAACATTTTGACAACTCACAATCAAATTAGTGAACTATCAAGCAACATTTAATAAGTAGTCATATTTTGCTAACTCAATACCACGTTGTAATTTTGAAATTCTATTTTTTGATCTCCAATGGGAAAATAGACAACTAAAGGAAGAATGACAGAGAACTTCGAATTACAAAATTAACCAGAACTTTAGAAGATGAAAGGCGAGATGATAACAATTCTAAAACATTCTAACTTTATTTCCTTTTCTAATTTTTATTTATTAAAAATAGGACTTTTATTAGACCTTAGTTTCTTCTGTGGTTAATCTAATTGAATTGAGTATAAACATACGGTGGGGACTGGGGCTACAAGGTTGAGTGAGTGACTCCTTTGTGCTATAGTAATTTACTATTGTAAAAATATATAGAAAATCTGGTGTGTATTTTAAGAGAAAAATTTCTTTAATATCTTATCTCTAACTGATTGAGGTAATTAATAAGATCTCTTTAATGGTGATAAGATCTCATATGCATCTTGGAGTGTTTTTGTTGGAAAGGAGATCACATGGATTAGGGTTCTTCCTAATATATAGGACTCCGAATCATTTGGTTACCCTAACTGCCGGCATGTTAATATGCTGGTACATATTGTTTTCCAATTCCTTGTAGAAAATCATTCACACACACACTCAAAGCTCGTGCGTTCAGTCAACATAAAATTCGAGCAAGTTCTCTTGAAGAGTTCGACCTTTTCTCGTTTGAAAGCGTATGAAGAACAAGGCTGGAGTAGCTGGTCCTTTGCAGTCATATGCATAATTTGAATCCAGTTCTAGTTCAGTTATATTAGAAGGCTATTTAGTTGACATTCTGTTCTGTTGAAAAGAACTATTGAGTAAGCGTGTGAAACTTTTACATTTTTAAGTCACAACTTACTTGAATGTGTGTAACAGTCGTGTGGGTTGTTAAAGCGAGGGCTTAGAGTTAAATCTTAGATTGCAAGAGTTGTAATCAGAATATTTTGGCTCATTTATTTTGGTGAAGGTGAGATTAATCATACACGGTAGGTCATGATTTTTGCATCTTTATAGCCAAGCGATTTTTCTTGTAAGAATCTTTGTGTTCTTTATTTATCTATATTGGAGTTTATTATACATAAATGGCATAAGTTAAAGAACGAGGTTCATTAGGCTAAGTCTAGGAGCACTCAATTTAACAGCTGGTATTGGACCAGGTTCTTGTAACGATCTGACCAGTCCTTTTTGAGTAATTGCACTCTGTTCGGTGGTTTGAGGTCATGAGTGGCTTCAGATGGTGTAATATGACTTGTGTGTATTGTCGGTATTGATTCGGACAATTTAGAATTGATTTGGAAGAATAATTCTCAATTCGGAAGCTTTAAGTTGGAAGAGTTGACCAAATTTGACTTTTGAGTATTTGACCTTAGATCGGAGTTTTAATTATTCCGTTAGGTCCGGATGGTGATATTGGACTTAGATGTATGCCCGGATTTGCATTTGGATAATTCAAGAAAGTTTTGGCACTATTTGACGAAAGTTGACAATTTGAAGGTTTGGAATGTTCATAAGCTTGACCGGGAGATGATTTTGATGATATCCAGTTCATATTGTTGATTGGGGAGTCGGAATACATTTGTTATGTTATTTGAAATTTGTGTGCAAAATTTAAGGTTATTCCGAGTTGATTTGATGTAGTTCAGCACGGGTTTTGGAAGTTGAAAGTTCAAAAGTTCATGAAGTTTGATTTGATATACAATTCGTGGTTTTGATGTGGTTATGTGTTATTTGAGGACTCGGGTAGGTCCGTATTATGTTTTTGGACTTGTTGGTATGCCCGAGGGGCTCGCGTGTGTTTCAGTTTGATTTCGGACCATTTTGGAGCTACATGCATTGCTAGTTCTCTGTTGTTATCTGACTCGTGATCGCGAAGTCCAACTGCGATCGTGAAATATGTTTTAGTCCATTGGTGGTTTGTTCCTCGCGGATGCGGCAGTTGGAACTCGTTCGTGGAGTTTTGAACGGTTGTAGTTCGCGTTAGCCAGATGTATCGGGTCAAGAGATGAGAGATGATATTCAGCTATTGACTAGATTAGTAGCCATAATGCTCGATACTAGGAGGTAGGTATTGGTCATACAGATAGGGCCATCAGTGCGAGGGTTCGTGATTTCATTAATTTAGACCCTCCGGTATTCACTGGAGCAGATCCAAACGAGGACCCTCAGGTATTTATCGAAAGGATGTAGAGGACTTTCAGGGTAATGAAGACCACTGAGACTGGGTCAGTTGACCTAGCTTCCTATAGACTGCGGGATGTTGTAGTAAATTGGTACGAGTCTTCGGAGTTATCTAGAGGTGAGGATGCCCCTCCAGCAGTATGGTAGGAGTTTACAGAGGCTTTTCTTCGTCATTATTTTCCACCAGAGCTTAGACGGGACAGAGTTGATAGGTTCTTGACCCTTAGCAGAGTAATGTGAGTGTTTGAGAGTACAACATTGAGTTTGATTCTTTGGCTAGATATGCTCCCACTATTGTAGCTAAGATGGAGGATCGGGTTCACCGGTTCATGACGAGGTTGGGGCCACACTTGCTTAATGACTGTATGTCGGTCTCACTTTAGTTAAGTATGTATATTTCTCACATTCTGGCATACGCTCAGGGTGCGGAAGAGCGTAAGCAGAAGTAGAGGGACGATCGTGAGTATAATAGGGGCCACATTAAGAGAGCGAGATCTTCACGCCCTTCTGGTGAGTTTCGAGGTGGTCAGAGACAGCAGTGCCCGATGTATCTAGCCCAGCCATTAGCTAGTGCTCCCCCTCTGTTTGCCGGTAGGAGATTTTATTTTTCTACACATTCAGGGCTTAGTCAGAATTACAGGACCTCTAGTTCCCAGTATAGGGGTAAGTCGAGTAAGATGAGGCTCCCCTTGTCACGATATGCTAAATGTGGTAAGTAGCATGCCTAGCAGTGCCTTGTGGGGTTGGGTCTTTGTTATACTTGTGGTTATCCAGGCAACGTTATGAGAGATTGTCCGATGAGAGATGGCGCAGGTATAGTTCGGCCAGCGGGATCTGTAGCTGGTTCATCATCATTAGTACGTACCCCTGGGTGAGGTTCACTGGTACCAATCAGTTGTTGTAGAGGCAAAGGTGGAGCATCTAGCTCGAGCGGTCCTCAGAACCGCATTTATGCATTAGCAGGCCGACAGGATCAGGAGTCGTCACCTAATGTGGTTACAGGTATATTATCAGTCTCCTCATATGATGTATATGCATTGATTGATCCAGGTTCCACCTTATCCTATGTCACTCAGTTGGTTGCTAGTAACTTTGCGATAGAAACTGAGTTGATTAAGCATTTTGAGGTGTCCACACCTATTTGGGATCCACTGACAGCTAAACGGGTATATAGAGACTGTATAGTAGTAGTTTATAGTCATTCTACATTAGCAGCCCTGATTGAGTTGGATATGGTTGAATTTGATGTTATAATGGGTATGGATAGGTTGGATTCTTGATATGCTAATGTTGATTGTAGATAAAATATGGTTCAGTTCCAGTTTCTGGAGTGGAAAGGTAATACTACATCGCCGAGAGGTAGGTTTATTTCCTATCTCAAGGAAAGAAAGATGATCAGAAAGGGATATATTTATCACTTAGTTCGAGTCCGGGATGTGAAGGTAGAGTCACCAACCCTTCAGTGTATCCATGCGGTTAATGCGTTTCCCGATGAGCTTTCGGGCGTTCAGCCAGAGCGGGAGATTGAGTTTGCTATTGACATATTATGAGATACTCAGCCAATATATATTCCTCATTATAGAATGGAACCTGCAGACCTACGATAGTTGAAAGAACAACTAAGGGATTTGCTTGAAAAATGCTTTATTGGACCTAGTACATCACCATGGGGAGTACCTGTATTATTTGTTAGGAAGAAAGATGGTTCCTTGAAGATGTGTATTGATTACTGGCAGTTGAATAAGACAACGATCAAGAATAAGTACCAGCTCCCAATGATTGATGATTTATTTGATCAGTTGTAGGGTGCCAAGTGTTTCTTTAAGATAGACTTGACGTCTGGGTACCATCAGGTAAGGGTTAAAGAGAAAGATATTCTGAAGACAACATTCATGACAAGATACAAGCACTTTGAGTTTCATGTTTTGTCGTTCGGTTTGACTAATGTCCTAGTAGTATTCATGGAAATGATGAATCGTGTGTTCAGGCCCTTTATAGATATGTTCGTGATTCTATTTATCAATGATATATTGGTTTATTCTCACTTAGAGGCTGAGTATGCAGATCATTTGCATACGGTGCTTAGAGTGCTACAAAAAAGGAAGTTCTATGCAAAACTCCCAAAATGTGAATTATGGTTGAATTCTATAGCTTTCCTTGGGAATATTATTTCAGGTGAGAGTACCAGTGTTGATACACAGAAGATTGAGGCAGTGAAGACTTGGCCTTAACCAAGACACCGATGGAGGTTCATAGCTTCCTGGGTTTGGCAGGTTATTACAGGAGATCTGTAGAGGGCTTTTGTTCTCTTTCACCACCATCGACAAAGTTGATTCAGAAGGCAGCTAAGTTTTAGTGGACTGATACTTGTGAGCGGAGTTTCCAGGCATTAAAGGATAGATTGACTTTAGCATCGATTCTGACACTCCCAGAGGGAAACGATGGTTATGCTATCTATTGTGACGCTTCGGGCATTAGATTAGGTTGTGTATTGATGCAACATGGTAAGGTTGTTATGCTTCTAGACAACTGAGAAAGCACGAAAAGAATCACCCGTCCTACAACTTAGAGTTAGCCGTGGTGATTCATGCACTAAAGATGTAGAGGCATTATTTCTATGGTATTCATGTTGATGTCTATACAGAGCATAAGAGCTTTCAGTATATCTTCAAGCAAAAGGAATTAAATTTACATGAGAGGATATGATTGAAGCTATTTAAAGACTGTGACGTTGATATTTTATACCATCCAGGGAAGGCAAATATAGTATCTGACGCCCTCAGCCGTAGATCTATGTGTAGCCTGTCATATTAATAGCCAGAGAAGAGTGGGATAGCCCATGAGATTCATCAGTTAGCTAGTCTTGGAGATCGATTACTGGACTCAGGTGACAACATCCTCTTTAGTATTCAGAGTTACTATTCAGGACATGACAACATACTCTTTAGTAACTGAGTGAAGAAATTACAGTATGAGTACCATATGTTAGCTCATTACAGATATACATCCCCCCGAAAGGAGAAGACACCATTTGAGATTACAGGAGATGGGGTCCTCAGATATCGAGGACGATTATGTGTCCTTAATATTGCAGGGCTGCCGTGCAGGTTATGGGAGAGACTCACTATTCTCCTTATTCTGTTCATCCAGGAGCAACGAAGATGTATCATGATATCAAGAAAATATATTGGTGGGACTAAATGAAAAAGGATATAGCAGAATTTATTACTTAGTGCCCTAACTGTTAGCCGGTCAAGATTGAGCATCAAAAACCTGGTGGATTATTGCAGGCTATAAAGATTCCGACTTGGAAGTGGGAAGTAATTAATATGGATTTCATCATAGGCTTATCTCGTACCCAGCGTTAGTTCGACTCTATATGGGTGATTGTTGATAGACTTAAAAATTAGCTCATTTTCTGCCTGTCAGGACTACGTATTCAGCACAGGATTATGCAAGGCTTTACACTAAAGAGATTGTACGACTTTATGGTGTCCCTATATCTATTATCTCAAATATAGGTGCTCAGGTTAAAGCTAATTTTCGGATGTCCTTCTAGAAAGGATACAGACGGTCGGGCTGAGCATAGTATTCAGACATTTGAGGATATGTTACGGGCCTATGTGATAGAATTCAAGGGTAGCAAGATGCTCATCAGTCGCTTATTGAGTTCGCGGATAAAAATAGCTATCATTCCACCATTCAGATGGCTCCATACAAAGCTCTTTACAGACGGAAGTGTAGGTCGCCTAATGGATGGTTCGATATTGGGGAAACTAAGTTAGTAGGACCATAGTTGGTACAATATGCAATCGATAAAATTAAGCTTATACAAGAAAGGCTATTAGCAGCTCAGAGTTGTCAGAAGTCTTATGCAGATAATCGATGAAGAGACTTGGAGTTTTAGGTAGGCGACTGGGTATTCCTAAAGGTATCATTGGTGAAAGGTGTAATGAGGTTCGGTAAGAAAGGAAAATTTAGCCCTCGGTACATTGGACTACATAAGATCATACGAAAGGTAGGACAGGTAGCATATGCGTTAGACTTACCTTCTGACTTATAGTTTGTACATCAAGTCTTTCATGTGTTTATGCTCTACGAGTGTATCGGAGATCCTTCAAGAGTCGTGTCAGTTGACGATGTTCAGGTCGCAGAGCAGCTATCACATGAGGAAGCTCTCATTGCTATACTAGATAGACAGGTTCAAAGATTAAGGAATAAAGACATAGCTTCGGTTAAAGTACTTTGGAGAAATAAGAATGTGGAGGAGATGACTTAAGAAGCTGAAGAAGACATGAAGTCTAGGTATCATCACTTGTTTCTGCTTCTAGAAGAGGATAAAACTAAGACATCACATCCTTTAGGTGCATATATGTTATTGGATTCTTATTTTAGTTAATGTCAGCGTTTGTGTGAGGCCATTGTTGTTATCGATGATTATGTCCTTGTGTAGCAATGTATTAGTTGGTTTGTTGCGTAACCGGTTGGTAGTAAATAGTGCAGTTACAGAGGAGGCTCCATCGTAATGTCTAATAATCTCTAGAAGCTTAACATTTGAGAGGCCTAAAGGGGGGATGCCGTGGACTTTGGATTTATTCACCGAACTGTTGCCTAAATAATAAGGACAGTATTAAAGTATTCGTAAAGGCTGTAGGTTATGAAACTGATAATTGCATCATCAACATTCGAGGACAAATGTTCCAAATGGGGGATGGTGTTACACCCTGCAATATTACATCGATGTTACACCTGATAATGTCCAAATACACTACTAAAAATTAAATAGACACGATCGCATGAGTCGGGGTAGAATCCCATAAAGAACAATATGTAGGCGATTAGGCGTGTAAGAGAATTATCATTTATTATGCTAAGCCAAACACTTAGAAAGGTTTTGAGAAAATATCTATAACTAATTGCGAAAATATAAACTAACCTAGAAATCAAGTAAGATGATCAATGGCTACAAGCATGGATGCAAATGGAATTACACTCAAGTAACGATCCAATGTATTTCACGATCTTACAAATATGAGCGAGTTTATGTTAGTTAGCCTCGGATAATAATTCTATATTAGCTTCTTCCAAAGACTAACAAGACTTCCTAATTGAATTATCCCTAAGACAATTAAGAGATTAAGCACACCCTATTATGGCTACAAGTAGTTCATATCCTATCCCTAGGTAGAAGCTATAAAGTGAGGGTTAAAGCATCAAGTTCTTGTTAATTAATCTTTCCCAACCCTAAATTATCTTTCTAAAATTAATTCGAAGTAAATGGGCGAGTCTTAGGGTTAGCTAATTCCTTTGGAAATATTAAAGATAAAGAATAATTAAAGAAACAATAACTCACTTCATTATAAATAAAAACCATTCAATACAAAAGCACAACAAGATATGTAATCCACATTTTAAATATGAATATTTCCATGAACAAGACTCAAGTGTTGGAAACAATACTACACACTTAGATATTCAATACAAAGCAAGGAAATGAAGAAATGAAGACAAATGAGTAAGCAATTCTCAACCAAAAGCGTCAAATCTTCAAGACCCAAGTGTGTGTGCAAGAACCCTAGCTCCAAAACTTGTGTTCTCTAGTCAAGAGACTGAAAATTAAGCCGAAGATGCCTTTCCAATAAGCAAGGTCGTGTATTTGTAGGTTTGGAATCGAGAAAATATGAAATGCCAAGCCTGCCCATTGCTGAAGCCCGTAAACTGCACCTGCAAAAGGATCTTCGCAGGTGCGGCTCCATAGAAGCGTAATGCTGCACGCAGAAGCGATCATAAGTGGGCATTTGAACTTCTGCAGAAGCGGTCCAAGAAGCATAGAAGCGCATATGCAGGTGCGTCGTTTGTGTGTAGATGCGCCTCCGCATATGCGGATAACAAAACGCAAATGCGCTCCCAGCTGGAGATTGATATTTCCGCAGATGCGGCCTTCCACTCGTAAATGCAAGGTCACATAAGCGAATAGCCTTGCACAAATGTGGAATCACTAAAGGAATTTGCACTTTTTTAACTCTTTTATTGTTCAATTCCACTTCAATTGAATTTAACTCTCTCTGTGGCATCATTTACCTAAAACTCTAGCAATACACACCATAAACAACCTCATATTATAATGAACGGATGCAAAACTAAAGAAAAGAGACTAAAATAAATGGTAACATCACCACTCATCAACCCCTCCAACTTCAAGCCTTTGCTTGTCCCCAAGCAAATCAAAACCAAAAATTCAATCGCAATCATTTTGATAAAGTCCAAATCCACTACTAAAAAGTAAATGGACACGGTCGCATGCAATATAATTTACCCAACAATGAGTCGGGGTCGAATCCCACAGAGAACAATGTGGGGGCGATTAGGCGTGTAAGAGAATTATCACTTGTTATGCTAAGCCAAACAATTAGAAAGGTTTTGAGAACATATCTATAACTAATTGGGAAAATATAAACAAACCTAGAAAGCAAGTGAGATGATCAATGGCTACAAGCATGGATGCAAATAGAATTACACTCAAGTGTCACAACCCAAAATCCAACTAGTCGTGATGACACCTAACCCAACCCGCTAGGTAAGCCAACTTTCAATTATCCAATTCCAATAATAATTATTGAAGCAATTTAAGTGAATAAAGATCTTAATCTTATACAATCCCCAAGAACTAGTAGTACAAATCATGAGCTTCTAAGAATAGAGTATACAAAGCGGAAATGAAATAAATACATAGTCTGTTTGAATAACACATAAACATAGATTTTATAAATCTAAGGCCACCCTGAACAAGAGGCAACTACAACAGGAACGCAGGTACATCTTCAAGTCCCGCAACCATCGAGCACAGCAACAACAACAGCCAACATCTGCACGCAATGTGCAGAAGTGTAGTATCAGTACAACCGACCCATGTATTGAGTTAGTAACAAACCTAGCCGTAGGTTGAAAGTAGTGATGAGCTTATACCAAGGGAGGGTCCATAACCAATAGTCCACAATAGTCCATAACAACATAAAGCAAGTTGTCACGACCCAAAATCCCAACCTGGCATGATGGCGCCTATCTCGATACTAGGCAAGACAATAATCTCAATAAACCAAAACTTCTCTTTAGGGTTGAAAATATAATATTTAAATACAATATAAACACTCCCCAAAAACTGGTGTCACTGAGTACATGAGCATCTAATATGAATGCAAGTCTGGAAAATATAGTCTATAATAGTCTGAGACCAAATACATTAAACAAAGAGATTGAGAAGGAAAGGCAAGGTCTGCGAAATACGGCAGCTACCTCAGAATCTCCGGAACATCAACTGTGTGAAAGAATCAACACCCGCTATGTCCGGGAATAGCTGGATCTGCACACGAAGTGCATGGTGTAGTATGAGTACAACAAACTCAGCAAGTAACAATAATAAATAACGAACTGAAGATAGTAACGAGCTACACAATTATGGTTCATTTCTAGTAATTCCAGCAAAGAATAGACATGCTATCAAATCTGGCGGTTTAATGTCAAATAAATTTTTATACAGTTCATGTTCATGTAATCCGTTTATCAAAAGCTTTCAGAGATTTCACAACAATGACAGATAAAGACTAAGTGCAACAACAAATGGAAATCAAGTACAACCTCTGAGGACAACAATTACTCACTAGGCTCTCAGCCCTTATCACTCACTGGACTCCCAGCCCTCATCACTCACTAGGCTCCCAACCCTCATCACTCACTCTCAATGGGTACCCGCGCTCACTAGGGATGTACAGACTCCTGAGGGGCTCCTACAGCCCAAGCGCTATAATTTGCACGGACAACTCACGTTCCATAATATAAATATATGGATCCGCATGGCCAACTCACATGGTGCACGACCAACTCACATGCTATAGTATAATATAAGGATCCGCATGGTCAACTCACGTGATGCACGGCCAACTCACGTGCTATGGTATAATATAAGGATCTACACGGACAACTCATGTGCTGAACGGACAACTCACGTGCTATGATATCAATATCTCACAATCAGGCCCTCGGCCTCTCTCAGTCATAAATCTCTCCACTCTCTCATGCTCTCATTAATGATGAAATGAGCCCAAAACACAATGATATGATGTATCAATAATAGTAACAGAGACTAAGATACAATGTGCAAGCAAAATCTGAGACTGAGTACATATAGCATTTAGCAGGCAATTCAATAAGTCGGCGACCTCTGTGGGTCCCAACAGTACTATCACATAGCCTAAGCATGATTTCTAACATGATTTACAGTCAAAATTTATCACCACATAGAGAGTATATAGCTAACAACAAATTATTCAACTTTACAGTTTCCCAGGATGGACCAAGTCACAATTCCCTCGGTGCACGCCCGCACGCCCATCACCTAGCATGTGCGTTACCTCCAAAATAATCACATGATACCAAAATCCAGGGTTTTATACCCTCAGGACCAGATTTAAAACTATTACTTACCCCAAAACGGGAAACTCTTTACTCTGCTATGCATTTGCCTCGCAAATCGGCCTCCGAATGCCTCAGATCTAGTCACAAATAATTTGTTTCAGTTAATAAAATTTATTGAAATTGATTCCATAAAAAATACTTATTTTTCATAAAAATCTGAAATTTAGCTCAAACATCACCCGTGGGGCCCACATCTCGGAACCCGACAAAAGTTTCAAAATCCGAAAGCCCATTCAAGCACGAATCTACCCATACCAATTTCACCAAAATCCGACCTCAACTCGACCCTCAAATCTACAAATCTTATTTCCAAATTTCTAAGTTCCAATCTCCGATTTACACCTCAAACTCATGTAATCTAGTCGGATTATTCGATGATAATTCAATATTATAGAGTAGAAATGATCACAAGGGACTTACCTCATGTTTTCCTTGAAAATATATCAAAAACCGCCTCTCCTCAAGCTCCAATTTGTCAAAAATGGCGGATGGGACGAAGTCCCTGTTTTTATAATTCTCCCCAGACACTCGGTTCTGCCTCGATCTTGGACTTTGATCGAGGTCCTCGATCCTAGGCCTCGATCCTGGGCCTCAATCCTGGGCCTCGATCCTGGTCCTCGATCCTAGGCCTCGATCCTGGCCCTTGATCCTGTGCCTCGATCGAGGCTTCGATCCTGATCCTCGATCATGGCCCTCGACCCTGTCCTTCGATCATGTCTTCAACCTTGCCTTCGACCGTGACCCTCG
>AWOL01S0006333.1:3757-19264 GCA_000715115.1 Nicotiana otophora
ATATATATATATATATATATATATATATACACACACATATCCCACCTTGTCATGCCGCATGTACAATTATCAATAGTAACAATAGCACGACAGAAATCTCGTGCAACCCCATAACAAGTACAATAACAACAATGGCAAAAATACAAAGTACGACAAGTAAACCAATTCAAGAACTTTAAGTCACAAGGAATGGTAGAACCAATTCACAAGGAATAACCATAGTAAGGAATGCTAGGTGTACAGAGAACAGCTCAACAAGGAAAAAAACTAATATGTAGCAACGGTCCCACAATATACATTTCAACAACAGGGAGAGCTAACACGAGTCAAATAAACCCAAATAAAACAAGTCAACAAAGATGTAGGATATCTAAAACTTCTTTTAAGGTTGAGGAAATTTCGAAGGATATTCAACAATTCAATTAAGGATAAGCAACAGAAAGATAATCATAACCTCAATTAAGACTGAACAAATTATAGGATGAGATAATAATAATTCCAAATAAAGATAAGCAGTTATGAAAAGATAGCATGACAATAGAGGAGGCAAAATCTTCAGTTAAGTCAAATAGGCAATAAGAGTAAATCCTGAAAACGATTAATTCTAATTAAAGCATGTAGAGGTGAAACTAGTAAATAGGAACTTAATCATATCAAGAACAACTCCATCTAAGTGAATATAAGGACCTAAGAATCCTAAAAGGCCAACTTTTCACAAATAAGTCCGAGCATGTACTCGTCACCTCGCGTACATGGACTACAATCAACATAGAAGGCTCAAATCCTAAGGGAAATATCCCCCCCACAAGGTTAGGCAAGATACTTACCTCGAATCAAGCTCAAACAATCGGTCACAATGCCTTTTCTACGAATATCCGGCTCCGAATGGCCCAAATCTAGCCAAACACAATTGCATAACATGAATACAACAATAATAGACTCATCTAATCAATGAAATCAATATTTTAACAACAATTTCGAATTTTGCCCTAAACAGTCGACTCGGGCCCACATATCGGAATCGGATAAAAATCACAAAATACGAACACTCATCCACTCACGAGTCCAACCATATAAGAATTACTCAAATCCGACCACAAATCCCCCTTCAAAACTCAAAATCTTTATTGAAGAAGTTCTTCCAATTTTTTCCACATTCAACCCCAAAAATCCGAAATTAAATGGAGAAACAACTATAGATTAATGCAATAAAACCAAATTTGAGTAAAAAATCGTTACCCACAAGATTCCTCTGAAAATCCCTCAAAGAATCGCCTTCTCCCGAGCTAAAAAATAAAAAATGGAGTGAAAATAAACTAACCCTCGATTCCAACCCCTTTCTGCCCAGCGATCCTCGCACCTGCGACCATTTCTCGCACATGTGCCTACCGCACCTGCGGTCTAACCAGTCGCACCTGCAGAAGTCACTAACTCCCACAGTCTCTGCACATGCGAGCCTTCTGCGCATCCGTGGGCATCGCAGATGCAGAACTTCCTCGCACCTGCGACCCTAAGCCAACTCTCAATTCTCGCATCTGCGCTTCCATCTCTGCACGTGCGAGTCCGCTGATGTGCACAAATTCTCCGCACCTACAGAGACTGCCAAGTCCAGCTCTTCTCGAACTTGTGCCTCCATCTTCGCACCTGTGACCATCGCACATGCGCCCAATGTCCGCAGGTGCGATTACACAAGAACTCAGACCTCCCCAAAACCATAGAAATCATCCGCAACTCGTCCGAAAAATACCCGGGGCCCTCGGGGCCCTGTCCAAACATACCAACAAGTTCTATACCCTAACAAGGACCCACTCTAGGTCTCAAATCATATCAAACAATGTTGAAACTATGAATCGCACCATGAATCGAACTTATAAATTTTCAAATCTTTCAACTTCTAAAACCCGTGCCGAAACCTATCACATCAACCCGGAATGAAGTCAAATTTTGTAGGCAAATCCCAAATAACATAACAGGGCTGTTCCAACTCTCGGAAACGCATTCCAACCCCAATATCAAAAAGTCCACTTCCGGTCCAAATCTCCAAAAATTCGACTTTCGCCATTTCAAGCCTAAATCAGCTACAGACCTCAGATTTACAGTCCGGGCATGCTCCTAAGTCCAAAATCACCCGTTGGAGCTAATGGAACCGACGTAACTCCATTCCAGAGTCGTCTTCACATAGTTGCGACTACGGTCAAAATCCTAAGACTTAAGCTTTCGTTTTAGGGACTAAGTGTACCAAATCACTCTAAAATATCCAGTAACCGAATTCAACCATGCACGCAAGTCAATACACATAATATGAAGCTTCTCAGGGCCTTATGCCGCCGGATGGGACTTAAATTCTCAAAACGACCAGCCGGATCGTTACATACATCAAGTTCGAGCGAACCTCTCACCCAATCATAAAAAGCCTACGGGCTAAGATACTTTGAGTTCGAGTTCGAAGCAAACACTCACTCAATCATTAAGCCTTAGGGCTATCTTACATCGAGTTCGAGCGAACCACTCACTCGATCATAAAAGGCCTACGGGCTAAGATACATCGAGTTCGAGTTCGAAGCAATCACTCACTCAATCATTAACCTAAGGGCTATCTTACTTCAAGCTCAAAATAATCACTCACATAATTATTAAGCTTAGGGACCAACACAACAAGAGTTTGAGGCTCTGTTCTTGCTTAGAACATACCAAAAGGGTTCCATTACTCCAAAATTCAAGATAACTCATTCGAGCAATAACAAAATCTTCGCAAAAGCAAAAACAAGTTCGAGCATGAAAATGAGAAGACATTCAAAATGAGCTCTATTATTAACAAAAGGGGGTATGTACAAAGAGACCGGTCAAAAGTTTGCAAAAGAGAAACTAAGTTCTAACTGCGGTCGGTGTCAATGTCTCATTTGGGAGCTGATTCTTCTTTAGGCTTTTCATCGGACCCACCCCGACTACCTTCTTCATCATCAGCGTCGTCGTCAAAAGAGACAAGCTGCCTGGCTTCAGCTTCGAGCGCCTTAGCTCGGGCGATCTCCTCAAAAAGTTCAAAACCTTGAGTGTGGATTTCCTTGAGGGTTTCCCTCTGAGATTGGCACTTTGCCAAGTCAGTAACTCGTTACTCCCGATCAGAAACCTCCCTTAGCTGTATTTGAGCAGCCTCAGCATCGGCCCGATACACAATAATGGACTTGTCCGCCATGACTTTTGACGACTCGATCTCCGCCTTGGCCTCAGCAAGACCTGTCTCAAGATCCTCGATCCTCCTGGCTTGGGCCAAACGGTTTTGCTTGATACCCCGAACTTAACATCGGCCGATAATAGTTTGGCCAAGATGGTTTCTTTTTATGTAGCTAGGCTATCCATAGTCGGCTTCCACCGATCACACTCGGCCTTGATCCGATCGAATTCTTCCCCGAAGCAACCCGATCTTCTTAATCTTTTGTTGTAGATGAGATAACGAAGGGTTAGCTTCCACAGTTGGGTCGAATCCATACTCTAAAAGAACGATGCTCACTTGTTTATCCAGTTCGGCCTCTTCTTCACGAGCCTTGGCCAAATCTGCTTGAAGGTCCTTTATAACCTCTTCTTTTTTGCCACAAAGAAGCTTCAGAGCATCTCTCTCCCCCGAAACCTTTTGAAGCTCAGCCTTACACTGGCTAAGATCGGTTCGAAACTTGCTAAGGGCCTACACAAAATGGAAAAAAACACAAGTCAGGATTAGAAAAGAACGAAGAAACCAAGCGTAGTAAAATCATTACCCGAGAAATGAAACGTTGGGACTCTTCTAGGAGAATAGAAGCGCCATTAATATCGGAGGCATCATCGACTCCAGCAAAACAATCCCGAAAAGGGTCCCCTACACTAGAGCCTCTGCCCATATCGGGGGTCTTCAATTCTCGAGCTTCCCTTAACGCCTCCTCGGAAAAGGTCGGAAGAGAAGGCAAGTGGCCCACTGTCATGGTCCCTAGCAAATCGCTCGGGATGCACTGATCGACCCTCAGGCTATCAAAACCGTCCCCGTTCGGTGTAGCTGTCATCGGCTTGGAAGGTCTGACAACATCGAGTGCCAAAGCTTCTTCCTCTTCTTTTTCTTCTTCATCTCTCAGTCGTTAGACCGAGTCCATCGTAAGAGCGATTACCTTTTTCTTCGCCCTTCGTGTTTTTGGGTTTAGGGTCCTCGGACTGAGAGGAAATTTTCCGTTTTCTATCTTTCCCCATTTTCGAAACCAGAGACTTGGTTCCTTCCTCACCACTCGAAGGCCTCAAAACGACATCCTTGGTCACGCCTGCATGAAAGGAAGTCAGTAACGAATGAAGCATAAAAACATTTCGAAAAACATGAGAAGTGACCCTTACCATGATTCTTGGCCTCCCACCTACCTTTCGCCAAATCACGCCAAGCACGTTCGGCATAAGAGGAAGTCGAGGCTAACTTCCGAACCCAATCCTCGAGGTCGGGTACCGCTTGTGGCATCCAAGAGGCAGCTGTATATCGGAGGGAGATATCAGATAGAATCATAGAAAGGTACAAAAAGCAACGCCTTATGAAAATCACTTACGGTCGAAATTCTATTCCTCAGGGAAAAACATCTTCTCTTCCGGGATATGGTCACGGGTCCTCACCCGAATATAACGGCCTATCCAACCCCGATCCTTGTCTTTGTCGATGCTTGACATTAAAGCTTTCGATGCCCGACGATGGAGCCTGATTAGTCCTCGAAATATTTGAGGCCGATACAATCGTATGAGGTGATTTAGGGTGAAATCCAGCTCCCCGGCCTTGTTGGAGAAGAAGCAAAGTAAGATTACTATACGCCATAGAGAAGGATGAATTTGACCAAGGGTGACCTGATATCTTCTACAAAAATCGATGATCATAGGATCGACAGGACCCAACGTGAAAGGGTAAGTGTAAACACTTAAAAACCCCTCCACGTGAGTGATGATGCTCTCTTCGGGAGAAGGAATTTGCAGCACAACCTCGGGACCCCAGTTGCAGTCCTTCCTCACGGCCTCGAGATGGCTCTCTGTTATCGAGCACATATACATCGACTCATTCTCACATCGGCCCGGAATCGACGAAGAATTCTCAACCTTAAAATCGGCCTTTAGAATACACGGGCCAGGAACATACTCATGGGGAAGCGGTCCCGTCGGCGCCTTGTCGCCGGACGGCCGGGAAGAGGAAGCTTTCTCCTTTTGCGGTATGGTTTTTGAAGTTTTTGCCATAAGGTATAAGTAAAAGAAAAGCAAAGGAAGATAAAAGGATTATGGTGTCAAACGCTGATGGAGGTGGCTCTACCAACGGCGAAATGGAGGCGGAAAGAGTAAGAAAATTTGGGTTTTTTTTATTAGGGCAACGGATTGAGTTTGATTTAGGACGGGCTATTTATGGGCTAAACAGAGGCGGTTCATTCTCACATAATGGCCAACATCGACTGACACACATTAAATGACTCGGTAAGCTAAACCGAAGGGACAACTACCTCGTATGTCATGGTCAGACTCGATACTGATGTCAATATATGTCTAATCATACCGTGGGAAATCATGTCGTTTCTCATCACATCCTCTCCGAGAAACGAGAGGACTATCTGTATAAGGTCGAAACCTATTAAGTCGGTCGTACGGACTGGTCGAGATAATAATACTTCGATCGAAAGGTATCTACGCAAGGTCAGGTCGAGGTCCAAAGAAAGGGCTTCAGGATTCGAGCTCCAAGTCCGATCAAGGATCAGTTCGGTATCATTGTCGGGCCCATGACTAAATCGAACCATGACAAAAGGTTATCAGAGATGCACAGACCGACCAACACCCACCCCGAATATCAAGACTCTGAGTCAAGATCGAGCTCGAGTCAAGGCCGATGGCTCGACCCGATATCGAGTTCGAGTCAGTATCGAAGCTCACAGACAAGGCTGTTACAGCCGCATTAAGGGAGAGAATCCTTGCGGGAATTAGGTAAAAGACAATACATCATGGGCTATCCACTACGTATTTATTATTGTATATAAAGTAGGATCCCTCTACTATAAGGATAAGATGGATTATAAGCAGAACGACACATTGTAACAAAAGATTTCTCCTCATATTGAAAGATATCCCCTTGTGTTTATTTTACTTCATCTTATTCTGCTCACTAGTCTAATTCTCATAGTCAAGAATATACGTACTTCTATTTCTCTATATGATTTGTATCAAATTATATCACATATCCTTAGAACCATACACAAATTTAACTCTATCCAATTTTTTAGGTAAGCAATTATGCTCAAAAGCTCAAAAGTCATCTTTTACTTCCTTATTTTCCAATTCATTTTGGACACCACCAATTAGCCAATAATGATGAGTTTAAGCTGCCAGAATACTCTCTTGTATATGTTTACTCACAAAAAATGGATAACAATTAAATTTATACGTGGTTTTAAGGATATGTGGATTAATTCAATACAAGTGATTGATGACATTAGATTAAGCAAATGAAAGATGTAATAAATGGCCAAACCAATGATAAGAGTGATCCCGGGCTCGGTTAATGGCTCAATGAGAAACCCGCCTTCGATTACAAGCTTGCACTTATGAAGAACTTATGAACAAAAATAATAACTTTGAATAACATAGAGAATAGAAGTAAATTGCCTTGGTATGCGTGTTACAATGTGCCTGACGAATAATAAGCCTCCCCTTTATATAGTAGGGGAGTTTTTCCTAAATACAATCCTAAAAAAGGTAAAAATCTTCCATTTCGCTAATCACTGATTTTCTACCGATACGGGCCAAGATTCACGCCGTGATATCCGGTTGGGCACGGACATCACAGCCCTTTGTTAATCGTATGCGGTTGTCTGGTAATGCTCTCCGAGGTCTTGAGGCTCGAACCTGACCCGGGGGGCGTGCTCCTGATGCCCTCGAGGGCGGGTATTTTGCTTGAGCCCCGATACGAGAGGTTCATCGCTCTGACTCTGATTCCTTACGGTCACGTCCCTGCTCCATTTGCCTCACCGGGAACCTGGTCAGTGGGTTAAGTTTTACCCGTATACAGATAGTCCTCTGAGAGTAGGCTTGCCGAAACGATGGGAAATGACAGATGACTCCGGTTCCTTCCTTCGTATGTTATGACGAGGGAGCCGAAACGTCCCATCAGTCGTGTCGTTCTGATTATGGACATGTGTTCCTCATCGGTAGGTTGCCCCCGAATGAGAAGCGTCGGCTGTTTCCCTATAAAAGCTTCCTCCCTTTGTTCTTTTTCTACTTTTCGACTAAATTACTACATTCTAGCTTTGCAGCCATCATCAAACCTTCATATCTTCATCCTTGTTCTTCAATTTCCAGATTTTTGCCTAGATTTCTTTTAAATCTTCATACTCTGTTCTTCATCTTCAAAACCCATTTTTCCAAAACTTTGCATTCTTTCCTCAAATTTTCAAACACTCCCCCAGATGACAATGGCCAAAACATCAAAAATCGTTCCCTGAGAAGTGGAATGTGTCTCATAAGTTCAATCTCTCTTTAAACATCAAAATGTTTTTTCTTCAATTTCTATCTTCTCATTCATGCTTGTGGTTGTGCAGTTGTCGCCCCAGTTCCAAATGTGGTTCCCCGGTTAAAGGAATGGATTGAAGGCATCTATACTCAGATGTCGTACTCAGATGCATCCGAGGGGGAGACTCGTGAGATCGACCCCCCTCAAACTCAAAATACCGACGTGGATACCCGGGGTGAAACTTCCCCGGATGACGGCTACGCTCTAAAGAAAGTTCCCGGTATAATTGAGATCTTGGGGAAGCCCTCCTACACTGAGTCCATGCTCGACGAGGTCCAAGCGAGAAAGGAGAAGTCCAACGAGGGGGTCCATGGTGCGGAAGATCCCCTTTTCTCCTTTTTCGACAGTGTGGACTCGTCTGCTTTGGAAGACTTCTCCGAGCTGGGCGACCTGGAAATTCTGAAGAAGAACACATCCTCGGAAGCTGGTAGGCCGAGCTCGAGCCCGAAATTGATCATTTAGTTCCCTTATCCAAATGTGGACCCTGGTCGTGGTGAGTGGGGATTTTGACTACTTATTAGCACCTTTTTTCTTTCGTTTTAGTCCAAAAGAGTTTAATTGTGTTTCAGAAAACTGATGAAATATGCTTAATTGCAGGATTGGTAGAAAATGAGCCTCAAAGATGAAATCCAACTCAAGAAGCAGTAATCTGAACCAAGGACAAAAACAGGCACAAAAGCTCTAAAGTGCGGACCGCAGATTCTCATCTACGGCCGCAGATTGTGAAGTAAAGGCCATCAGAGAGCTGTGAGAAGTGCGGTCCGCACATGAAATGTGCGGCCGCAGAAGCAAAGTAAGACCAAAAGTTCAGAGAACATGCATATGAAGTTCAACGAAAGTGCGGAATGCACAATTATTTTGTGGCCGCAGAAGATCAATTATGCGATCGCAGTTGCATTTGTGCGGTCCACAGAAGAGCCATGTGTGGCCGCACTCAGAAATGTGCGAACCGTAGAAAGAGAGAGATGCGACCGCGGTTCAAATTTGTGTGGTTGCAAGATTCTAATCCTGTCAAGCTGAAGCAAAGTGCGGACCGCACATAGAATTATGCGGCCGTAGAACCTCCGAAAGGGCAATTTTATCCGAAATTTCCAGCACTGTATAAATAGAAGAGTTTCACTTTTTTAGGTCAACTTTTGTAACTTTGGACATCAACAACCGTTTACTTTACTCCTTTTAGTAGCTTTGCTATTTTAAGCTTTTTGAATATTACTTTTATCATCTTAATCATTAATATGGGTTTAATTACCACTTCTTCTTTATCTTCTAATTTAAGCATGAGTAGTTAAATTTTCACTAGGGTTGTGACCCAACCTTAGTGTGTAAACTTAATGGGTGTTTGATTTATTGTTTGTTTATGGATAAGTGTTAATTATCTAGCCTTGTTATTGCTTTTTTTTAAGATTTAATGGTTGCAAACATTATTTCATGCCTAATTGACTTGGTTTCTACTTGAGAAAGAGAGACTTAGTCTAGGAAAACTTGGCTAGCAAGAAATTGGGTCAATCAAGAGATTGATAAACCCAATTAAAGGGTTGAACCTAGAGATAGTAAAACCATACTAGAGCTTATTGTCAACTGCTTTGTCCAATACCTGTTTGGACTTGAAAAAACCAAATTGGGAAAAATCACTCTCTGATCGAGAGGTATTGAGTGGGTACTTGAGTGTTGATAGCTATAATACACCCTGACCACTAAAACAAGCCTTAAGGCTTACAACCTATTAAGCGAACACCTAGGTGACGGTCATAGCCCAAGGCCTTTTTTTTAATCATTTGAAAAACAAACAAAAACAATTCCCTAGTATCAATTCTTAGTTGTTATTCTCATTTTAAAATAGACTTAGAAACAAACCAATTTTGTGGAAGTGCAATTTGAGATAATTCAAGCTCATTCACTATAGTATATACTTATAAATCCCATTCATAGCTCCCTGTGGAAAATCGACCCCGACTCCGTGTTGGGTACTATTATTGCATCGACTGTTTCATAACCTCAAATAGAGGTATGATTTGGACGAGATCAGGCTGCAAGAGATTGATTATACTGATCATCCCAGAGGATGCCCGGGTTTTGTCTGTTCCTGTGGGGGTATCTAGCTACTTCCGATGCCTGGTGACCGAGGAGGATTAGGCAAAAATAAATGAGGTAAACGTGCCATGCCTTTTCAATGAGGCGCAACAGGCGCTAAACCAGGTAATGCATCATTTCTTTCCCTCGATCTGTTGTTATCTATGTTTGATATTTCTCACATTTTTTCCCTTTTGCAGGCCTCGGTACTTCACCGCGAGAGTTTTCTTCAGTACCGGGCTGAGGTCAATCGAATCGAGCTCGAGATCAAGGGGCTTGCCCAAAAAAGAGATATGTACAAGCTTCTTAGCGAGCAGCAAGAGGGGGTCGCCAAGAACCTCAAGGCCAAGCTGGATGCAGTTCAGAAAAAAAACATCGGCCTTAAGGTAGGAGCACGCCGACTTGATGGAAAAGGTAAAGATTTTTAAAGTTAGAAATGAGGGTCCGGTCACAGAGGATAACAACAATACTTTGTAGGTCCAACAAAAGATCGACCAAATCGATCAACTCTGCAAGGAAATGGATGAGATCCAAGTAATGGACGACGGGTGGAAAAATAAGATGGACCTGCTGGTCTCGGAGAAGGAGACCGCCCTGGCCAAGCTGTCTTGGGTGGAAGTTTAGCTTCGGGTGGCGAAGGAGAAAGCTGATGCACATGCTCGGCAAAATGAAGACCTCCAAGCACAATTGGGCTCGGCCATCGCTGAACGGGACGCCCTTGGTAAGGAGCTCTAAATAACAAGGTCTAGGTTGGAGATAACTTCAGTTGATGATGACGAGATGGTGGCCCAATACAAGGCCGATGTTGAAGCAGCTGAGGCCTGCTTGAATACCATCGCCGAGTACATAAGGCAGCTATCCCGAAGGGAGACCCTCAAAGAAATCCATGCCCGAGGCTTCGACCTATCTGCCGAGATCGAGGAGGAAAAAAAACTTGAGGTTGAGGCTAAGAAGCTAGCCGAACCCTGAGGTGAAGAGGGTTGTGAGGGCTCTGAAGAATCCGAAGGCCCCGATAGTTCTGGTGATGAGTTTTGTTCTGGTGAAGATCAGGCGTAGATGCCTTAGGATTTGTTTTTTGTATCCTGTACATATATTTTGTTGAGGCCGTTTTTGTTGGGCCTTTGTAAAGATATTCTGGAATATATAAACAATTTCCCTTTTGGCAATTTTGTATTATCTTAGCATCTTTTTACAATTGCAAACATTTCTAATGCCTTAGCACAAAATCAAACGTAGTAATAAGTCATTTTTTGAAGGTCCGAACAAAACCTGTCCTCGATGCAATTTTTGGTCGAAACTTGTGGAAACTCAAAGTGACCGAGAATTTCCCCAAGATGCTTGCTTAAATATTTTTAGACTTTATCTTTGTCGAGGGTAACCTTTGAACAGGAATGTACGTTTGTTGAAGGACTTATATTTTGATTACGGGCTTCGGACATCTTCGAATCATTTTTAGGGTGGTCGTAGCCTTTTAGGTTTAGGCACTGCCTAATAGGTTTTGTGCTTCCAGGTGATGATAACCCGAGCCGCCCGAACTTATTTCGAACGACTGTCCCCGAGTGGGGGTAGCCCTTTGAGGTCAGATGGGGTGGACCTTGGGCTCGATAGTCCCCGGGTGGGAATAGTCCTTAGGCTCGATACTTTTAAGAAGAAGAAATGTGTATTAGCAAGGTAGAAACTTTCTTTTATTTCTGTGCATAACGTACAGGATTGTAAATGTGTGAAAGCTTGTATTATGGTTAAGGTGGCCTACGCAGGCACGGTTCACTTGACCGTTTGGGCCTTACAATAAATCCTAACCCCCGAGCCTAGACTGTTCAACCACAAAATATCTTTCCATCCTTTCTAAGAAGCTTGATACAAAGGTGATGGCCCCCAGTATTCGAGGTCGATATTGAGAGGGCTTAGATACTGTTGATAAGACCATTGACTCCAATTTAAAACTGGTCTTCGATTCTAAGTTAACACGTTTTACTGTTGCCTCGTTAAAAACCTTGCCAGAAAACCCATTTGGGACAAAACCAGTTCAAGGGTAAAAGAGTGCAATGCGTGCTTTCATACCTAATAGTCACATTCTCCTTTGATTGTTACCTGCAAGTGTTGTGTTAGTACGACTCGTAATATTATAAAAAGGTGAATAAGGTCATACCTTAGCAGTAGTACCGCTTTAAGTGTATCACGTTCCAGTTGTTCGCTAGTTGTGCATTGTTTCCTGCTTCAAGTTTGTATGAACCTTTACCGGTAATTCTGATGACTCGATATGGCCCTTCCCAATTTGGCCCCAGCTTCCCCTTGTTCGGGTTTCGGGTGTGCAGTGTTACTTTTCTTAACACCAAGCCCCCGACATTGAAGTGTCGGAGGTTGGCACTTCGGTTGTAATATCTTTCTATCCGTTGTTTATGGGCGGCCAACCGTACTAGGGAGGCATCGCGCCTCTCATCCAATAGTTCCAGGATCGTGCTCATGGCCTCACCGTTTGATTCTTCGGTCGCATATCGGAACCCGAGGCTCGATTCTTCTACCTCGACCAGTATTAGTGCTTTGTCACCGTAGACTAACGAAAATGAGTGGCCCCAGTACTAGATTTTGAGGTCGTACGGTATGCCCACAAGACTTCGAGCAGAATTTCCTTCCATTTCCCTTTAGCATCGGTCAATCTTTTCTTAAGATTTTGAAGTATGGTCTTGTTCGTAGACTCCGCATGTCCGTTTCCACTAGGATGATAGGGTGTTGATAAGATCATTTTGATCTTATGGTCCTCAAAAAAATTGCTTACCTTCCTGCTGACGAACTGCTTCCCGTTATCACACATTATTTCAGCCGGTGTTCCGAACCGGCATATTATGTGGTCCCAAATGAAGTCAATGACTTCTTTTCCCGGACCTTATCGAACTCTTGAGCTTCGACCCACTTAGAAAAATTGTCAGTCATAAACAATATAAATTGAGCTTTATCGGGTGCCCATGGCAGGGGACCGACAATGTCCATTCCCTACTTGATGAACGATCAAGGTGACAGGACCGAATGTAGCAGCTCCCCGGGTTGATGGATCGTTGGTGTATGCCTCTGACAGTCATCGCATCACCGTACAAAGTCCCTGGCATCTTTTTCCATATCGATCCAATAATAGCCGTATTTTATTATCTTACGAAACAAAGATTCTGCCCCGAATGGTTTTCGTATGTACCTTCGTGAACTTCCCTCAAACAATATTCGGTGTCCCTCGGCCCCAAGCATATGGCGAGTGGGCCATCGAACGTTCTTCTAAATAGAGTACCTTTGGACAGGCTAAACTCGGCCGCCTTCATGCGCAGAGCTCTCTATTCTTTAGGATCCGGGGGCAACTTCCTAGTGTTCAGGTAGTCTATATACTTGCTCCTTCAGTCCCAAGATAAACTCGTGGAGTTTATTTCATCATGGACTTCTTCCACTACCGATTTCATGTGTTGTGCGACCGTTCCAAAGCTGAATTCATCGTCATCAACGGATGACCCCAAGTTGTCCAGAGCATCGGCTTCGCTATTTTGATCTCGAGGTACATGTTATAATGTCTATTCCTTGAATCGATGCAGTGTTACCTGTAATTTGTCTAAGCATCTTCGCATTTATTCCTCTTTCACTCAGAATGTCCCATTGACTTGATTTACCACAAGGAGGGAGTCGCACTTAGATTCGACCACTTCGGGCCCCAGGCTTTTAGCCAATTCGAGACCTACAATCATGGCCTCATACTCGGCCTCATTGTTAGTCAATTTGACAATCCTAATAGATTGCCTAATTACGTTACCCGTAGGTGGCTTCAACACAATGTCGAGTCTGGACCCCTTTGCATTTGAGGTACCATCCGTAAAGAGTGTCCATATTCCCGAGGACATCCCCGAGGTTAACAACAATTCCTTTTCAACTAAGGCTATTAAGGCCGGCATGAAGTTGGCCACGAAGTCTGCCAAAAATTGAGATTTGATGGCAGTCCGGGGTCGATATTCGATATCGTACCCGCTAATTTCTACGGCCTATTTGTCCAACTGGCCCGAGATCTCAGGTTTGTGTATTATGTTCCTTAGTGGGTAAAACGTTACGACACATATGGGATGGCATTGAAAATATGGCTTTAACTTCCTGGAGGCGCTTACCAAAGCGAACGCCAATTACTCTAGGTGAGGGTACCTCATTTAGGCTTCACCTAGAGTCCCGCTAACATAATAGATAGGAAATTACGTACCTTCCTTTTCCCGAACTAAGATTCCATTTATCGGTATCTCGAATACCGTTAAGTACAGGTACATATGCTCGTCTGCCTTTGGAGTATGAAGTAAGCGTGGACTCAAAAGGTACCGTTTGAGTTCTTCGCAAGCATGCTGGAACTCCGAGTGCATGAAAAGTTATTCTTTTTCTTCAATAACGAGAGGAACCGATGGCTCTTATCGGAGGACCTTGATATGAACCGGCCCAGGGCAGTTATGCGCCCGGTTAGCCTCTGAACGACCTTGACATTGTCCACCACGGTGATGTCTTCTATAGCTTTGATTTTGTCGGGATTGGTCTCGATCCCTCGGTTGGACACCACGAATCCAAGGAACTTCCCAGACCCGACCCCGAATACACATTTCTCCGGGTTTAGCTTTATATTGTATTTCTTCTGTATGTTGAAGGTTTCCTACAAATGTTCCAAATAGTCCTCTGCTCGCAGGGACTTAACTAACATATCGTCAATGTAAACCTTCACTGATTTTCCTATTTGTTCTTCGAACATCCGGTTTACTANTAAGAAGCTTGATACAAAGGTGATGGCCCCCAGTATTCGAGGTCGATATTGAGAGGGCTTAGATACTGTTGATAAGACCATTGACTCCAATTTAAAACTGGTCTTCGATTCTAAGTTAACACGTTTTACTGTTGCCTCGTTAAAAACCTTGCCAGAAAACCCATTTGGGACAAAACCAGTTCAAGGGTAAAAGAGTGCAATGCGTGCTTTCAGACCTAATAGTCACATTCTCCTTTGATTGTTACCTGCAAGTGTTGTGTTAGTACGACTCGTAATATTATAAAAAGGTGAATAAGGTCATACCTTAGCAGTAGTACCGCTTTAAGTGTATCACGTTCCAGTTGTTCGCTAGTTGTGCATTGTTTCCTGCTTCAAGTTTGTATGAACCTTTACCGGTAATTCTGATGACTCGATATGGCCCTTCCCAATTTGGCCCCAGCTTCCCCTTGTTCGGGTTTCGGGTGTGCAGTGTTACTTTTCTTAACACCAAGCCCCCGACATTGAAGTGTCGGAGGTTGGCACTTCGGTTGTAATATCTTTCTATCCGTTGTTTATGGGCGGCCAACCGTACTAGGGAGGCATCGCGCCTCTCATCCAATAGTTCCAGGATCGTGCTCATGGCCTCACCGTTTGATTCTTCGGTCGCATATCGGAACCCGAGGCTCGATTCTTCTACCTCGACCAGTATTAGTGCTTTGTCACCGTAGACTAACGAAAATGAGTGGCCCCAGTACTAGATTTTGAGGTCGTACGGTATGCCCACAAGACTTCGAGCAGAATTTCCTTCCATTTCCCTTTAGCATCGGTCAATCTTTTCTTAAGATTTTGAAGTATGGTCTTGTTCGTAGACTCCGCATGTCCGTTTCCACTAGGATGATAGGGTGTTGATAAGATCATTTTGATCTTATGGTCCTCAAAAAAATTGCTTACCTTCCTGCTGACGAACTGCTTCCCGTTATCACACATTATTTCAGCCGGTGTTCCGAACCGGCATATTATGTGGTCCCAAATGAAGTCAATGACTTCTTTTCCCGGACCTTATCGAACTCTTGAGCTTCGACCCACTTAGAAAAATTGTCAGTCATAAACAATATAAATTGAGCTTTATCGGGTGCCCATGGCAGGGGACCGACAA
>AWOL01S0006334.1:6942-33169 GCA_000715115.1 Nicotiana otophora
TACGCTAGACTAGATTGTCAGTGTCGTACGGGAAAACCAATGTCTAGAGCAATTGAAAGAACAGAAAAGAGAATTGAGAATGAAAGAAAGCATGATTGAATTAATGAAAGCTATTACAGAAAAGCAACACGGTGTCGAGGGGGAGAGACACCAGTACAGAGAATTGCTTTCTTCCCCCCCCCCTAATAATGCTTAAACAAATAAACCCAATTTACAGGACTTGACCTAACTAAGCTAGAGGAACATAATGGAAGTACATGAAATAAAACTACTCTATATTTACAATGAAAAGGACTTAGTTTTATACAAGGTAGAACACAAGTCCGTTGTCAGTAACCTTGTCTTTGACATCACGGTCTGCACGCACGGCATTGTTTGCGCGTGCGGCACTGTTGGCATCTGCCTGCGGCTGGGCATTGGCGAGGAATATCGGTGGGGCGATAGAGGCACATGCGCACTTGTCACTCGGCGTAGCCAAGACCACGGTATGGACTTGCGTGTTTGAGGATTGTAGAAATGGTATGGACATTTTGTTTGGGTTGAAGAATGCACTGAGGAGTTGATGGAAAGTTTGGCTGAAGAAAGAAATTTTGTGGTCAGTTTTGCGACCGTAGAACCATTTCGTGGGCCGTATAATCATCGCGGAGTTTAGCAGAGAATTTGTTGAATTTTGAAGGATGTTCTGCGGTCCATGATGCGATCGTATAGTTATTTCGCGGTCCGCACGTCCGTCGCAGATTTGGCATGAAGCATTTTGGAGAGGGATTCTGCGGTCCACTCTGCCGCCGCATAAGTGGTCTGTGGACTGTAGACCGGTCCTGACTAGCCTAGTTCATGGCATCATTTTTGCGGTCAATCATGCGGGAAGCATACGTGTTCTGCGGTCCATTCCTTAAGCATATACCTGAGTTCGGAGGGTCCATTTTTCTATTTTTATAACCCAACCCCATTTTGATAAATAGCCTTAGGGGCTCATTTTGAAGGGAATGTCTGATGATTTTAGAGAGAGGTAAGAGTATTTTAGAGAGAGAAAGAGGAAATCTAGCATTCTTATCACATATTCTTGCACCAATCTTCAAGAATCAAGGAAGCCAATCACTAGATTATCATCTATCCGGGTAAGTCCTACTCCTAAGCTTTCATGCAAGAGTTTATGAGTTCAAGTATGTTGTGGGTTTGGAAATAGGCCATGCATGTAACACTAGGTTGTAGTATGTGGGGTTAATGAACCATTTTAGTTAGATTCTTATTGAAATTGGTTGAGGTAGGAAGGGATCACCATTGTAGAACTATGTAGTTTATTTTGCATACTAGGTGTTTGACAAAATTCCTAAGAGAGTTACACCATGGGAATCCTTCTAGTTATTAACTGATTTTCGCTATCTTCCAAAAGATTGTTATCGCTAGAAGTGTTGGGGCATTGTAGTAATATAAGGAAAGCTCAAAACAAGGTATGTTGGCTAAGCTACTCTCTTAGAATTGAATTCCATGATGTTCCCGTAAGTTTCAAGTATAGTTTATGTGTTAAAGCGTTATAACTTCAATTCATGTTTCAAATGAAAGTCCATTATGCGTAACTTGGAAAGAATACTCAATGCGTCTAAAACTCCTATTGCTCATATATATACTTAAGTCATTGATTTCGAATGTTCATATTGTTGATCATCTATAAAGATGCTTGAAAGTGAAAGAAGTGAGTTGGAGATATAAAGTGTGGACAATGTACCCAGAATGAAAATTATACTTGTGGCCAATGGTGCCAAGGAAATGAAATGACGTGAGAAGGGTTATGAAATGAGCCTTGATTCAACTGTTCCAAATTGACTTCAAAAATAGAGTTTCCTAAAAGCTTATGTACTCAAGTCATGCCCAAATGTGGCTGTTTTAACTAATGTTATACTTTGTAAGTATTTTCAATGTGTTTTGAGCTCTTATATATTCATGAGTTGAAATTGTATATTACCCTTTTGGGAAAAAGTATTTCAAGAATAAATGATGTGTTAAAGATTTTCTATTGTGACTTAATTATGTTATACCCTTTTTTGGGAAGAAAACCTTGTATGAATTCAATCTAATCAAACACTTATTTCTCATATGATAAAACCTTATGAACTTACACTTGCTAAGGCCAAAGGTGCCAAACAGTTGATTGGAAGAGAACTCTTTGTACAAACTATTATCGTCTTGGAAATATAAATAGTGGTATTGTGATTACACCTCCACCCGCATACATTGGGGTGAGACGGTAGGGCCGCTTTGTGTAGAATTATGGTATTGTGATCACACCTCCACCCGTATACATTGGGGTGAGGTGGAAGGGCCGCTTTATGTAGAATTGTGGTATTGTGATTACACATCCACCCGTATACATTGGGATGAGGCGGCAGGGCCGCATTGTGTAGGATTGTGGTATTGTGATTACACCTCCACCTACATACATTAGGGTGAGGTGACAGGGTCGCTTTGTGTAGAGTTTATGGTATTGTGATTGCACCTCAACCCGAATACATTGGGGTGAGGCGGCAGGGCCGCTATGTGTAAAGGTGGTTACAAAGGATCACCGACTTAAAATTTATAAATGTTATTGGAAGCTCTTAATAAATTTGCTTTGACTTTAACGGCTATCTAAGCCCTTTATTTGTTACCATGATTCATCATATTCATGTTGTATTTCCAAGTCCTTGACTAGGTGTTTTAGTTCTCATACTAGTACTATTCCACATATACTAACATCCCTTTTGCCTGGGGCACTGCATCTTCAATAGATGAAGGTGGTTCATCAGCGGTTGGTCTTAATCCTCGATAGCAGTTACTCCCTATTCAGCAGGTTTTGGTGAGCCCTACTCTGTTCCGGGCTTTATGTCATTTGACGTTGTATTTTGTGCTTTGAGATATATCCGGGGCCTTGTCACCGGCACTTCCGTTGTACTTAGAGGCTCCGTAGACAGGCTATGGGTGGTGTTTGATGTTGGAAATGGAACAAGAAGTGTTGGTATTTGGCAAACCTATTTTTTATCATATCTATAAACTTGTAATATTTTGGAAATCGTAAATGAATATCCTTTGAGTAATGGAAAAATAATGTGGAACACTTGATTCTTCTCATGTCTATCACTTATACTGATTCTTATACTGTTAATGGGCAAGGTTGGGTAGAAGGCATCTAGAAGGCTTGCTTAACCAGGGTATCTCGATTGAGCGCCGGTCGCGCTCCCCGAAGTCGGGGCGTGATAGGTTGAGTACTACTTATGAATCGTAGTCTCATGGAGTAGAATACAAATGTTCGAGGACGAAAATATTTGTGTGATCTCGACATTACTTCCATGATTGCCCCAGTGTCAGACTATGGTAACATTAGGACGTGGATATTGGATAGTGGATGGATTGATTGGATTAATTTTGATGTATATGCGACGGGCTCTGTGTAGAGTATTCCTACATATACCGGATGTAAAGAGAATCAGGCCAGTTGTAGTTCATAAAGGCGATGGTATGATTTGATTTTGTTTTGATTTTGAATTCCCCAACATCGAGCCATGATGACACTAGGTTTATTCTGAACACGAGGTTTCGGATTACCTACACACCTCATGTGAATGGAACGTAAGATGAATGATATTTGGGACTTGCCTCCGATTTCTATTGGAAAGTTAGACGTCCGACTTCAAAATCTGGCCAGTTTAATTTCTAGAAGATAATTCTATGTTGTGTCACATCTTTCATCAGAAGAGTTGACGATGTGGGGATTATGCTTCTATTTGGCTTGAGAAAGATGGATATGTGATTTTTGAACAAAATAGTGTCCCAGGTTAGAACTCTAATTCGAAAGAGATCCGGGCTAGATACTGGTCTGAATTGATTGGAGCACTTTGGATTTCGAAGGAAATCCGGGTTGTGTACCGGCCCGAAGCGATATCGGAGCATTGGAATATATAAAGAAAATTCGGGTTGTGTACCATTCCAAAGCGATATCGTAGAACTGAATGTAAAAAAGAAATCTGGGTTGTGTACTAGTCCGTAGCAATATCGGAGCATTCAAATGTAAAACTGACTGGTAGTTACGGTTATGAAACGATATCGGAGCATTTGTAATCTAAAAATACCTGTATTAGATTGTGGGCGCCTGTAAACTTTGAACTTGAAATGAAATGGCCATTGTCCAGGAGGGCGCCTAGAAAATTTTACTTGAAATGAAATGCACATGGTGCAGGAGGGCGCCTGGAAAAGCAGGAAGTTATTTTTTTTTTCTATGTACGAAAATTGATGAAAGGATTCTGCTAATAATGACTCAAGTATGCAATGGAGGTAAAATGATAGAATGTTGAAATGATATGTCCAGGTCTGACATAGACTGCCTATATATCTAAATGGAATCAGGCCAGAACGTAGTTCAATTGCAAAAGATGACTTAATACGATGTGGATTACCTACGTATTCCTACCAAAGGAAGTCAAGTCACAGCATAGTTCCGAACATATAGAAATAATTATATTATAAGAGTGGGACTGAACCCTGCGTGGGTTGCCTAAGTATCCCCCCGTGGGATATCAGGTCGGGCGTAGTTCTGTTGCAACAAAACCTACCTCTACCGTCAACGAAACTTGACTCTTTTTCTTTTTTTGTATTTTTCGCTGTTTTGTAGCTTTTTGTAGGGAATATTTGAAAATTTGAAGAGTAAAGAAAGACTGTGATTTATTGGTCAATCATCCTTTTGACTTAACTTTGGTTGGTACCAACAATTAGTTTTTTGCATAAGAATTTCCACCATACATATTCCAACAAACCATGATCAGCTTATGGGTAATTCCTATAGCTTCGAGTGGTACCTCGTGTATACCTATGTATCGACAAGATTTGTTCGTCTTGCTTCAATCAAAGGTTTTGAATTCTGCCTATCCTCTTGTCTCAAGTGCCCTTACCACAAAGAAAGTCCAAATTTTCACACATATTTGAAGTATTATTGTATTTTGATTCTTATTAGGATATTTTTTGAGAAGTGCACTCACAGCCAGAAAGATGTTCAATGCATGCAGTTGAGATACCATATGCTTGGCCTTTATGTGAGTATCCACTAATGTGAGAACACTTGCAATAGGATCATGTCGGGCTTTGTTATCGTCTTGTAATGTATGCTTGGGGACGGGTAGGATATTCATTTGGATGAAAGTGACTAATCCTCCTTGAGCGATGCACTGTATCCGTGCCTTCAGTACTCAAACCATGCTTCGGCGCTTGATCTTGTTATGCTCGATGCCCTTTTATTTTGTTTGACTTCTTTTGAACTTGTAGGAGATTCTTCTTCCATTTTTAGAGCTTTTATTTCATCGTTTATTTTCTTTTTTTTCTTTTGAGGTTTCTCATGCTTTGCAAGAGGTTTTTCCTCTTTGTTGGAGCTCCTCCTAATTGAATTTGTGGAGCTTTTCTCCTCTTTTATTTTGATTTTCCTTCTAATTTGCGGAAGTTTTCTCCTTCTTGTTGGATCCCTCTTTTGAACTTGCGTGGTTTTCTTTTTCTTTTTCTGAAATCATGTCTTCGGTCTCTTGGACTTAAGGCTCAAAAGGGTAATGCTAGGGATCAATGTCATTTGGTGGGCTTGAAGGCTCAAACGGGTCAAAGAAGGCCTACGATCCTTTCCTAAACCAAGCGTTACTCAGGAATTTTCCTCAACAGACATTCGGGCCAAGTCCAAGATCTACAACGCCATGCAATGAATTTAATCTAGGCTCACCACACAATGCACATGAAATGGTGAAGTCAGCTTTCTTCTTACCCTAACTGTAAGCACAAGAATTTTTCAAGTGTCACTAAGGTGTAATTAAGAGGTACCACAAGATTCTATGCTTTACCCGAAGCTAGTCCTCTTCATCATACCAATTTTCCACTCGTTACTTTCTCATGCCCACTCCTAACTATGTTAGTACCAACCAAGTCAGTTTTTGATGATCTTTTTTTGTCTTTCTTCCCTTCTACCTCTACTCTTTTTTTATTTTTTGATAAATGGGACCAAACCGAGGAAGGGTTCCCTTTTTTTATTTTGACTTAATAATTTATTTTGTTTTTCTTTTTTTAAAATTTTTTTGACTTAATCAAATTTTTGTGATTTTCGAAAAATGAGACCGCACCCGAAGGCTGTCTACGTATCTCGTTGAAATGAGAATTAGGTCAAGTGTAGTTCAAGAAGATTAGATAGAAAATATTTTTAGATTTTTATTTTATTTATTTTTTTGATTTTTGAATAAGAGAATTTTTTGTATTTTGATAAAGAGAATTGAATGTAAAACAGGCTTTGTCGTTATTATCCCGAAGCGATATCGGAGCATTGAGTGTTAGACGGGCTTTGTAGTTACCGTTCCGAAATGACGTCATATCATTGAGTGTCAAACGGACTTTGTATTTACCGTTTTGAAGCGATATTGAGAGCATTATGTCATGACCCAAACCTCAACACGTCGTGATGGCGCCTATCACAGTACTAGGCAAGCCGATAACCACAAATAAATACATATTTTTAAATTGAAAATAAGATGAAACATGTTTAATAGTAATAACTCTCATAAATTGTTGATAAGATATACTACAACTCAAATACAAAATCCCCCAAAACTCTAGGTGTCACTGATTACACGAGCTACTAAAATGTCAACATAGTCAAACTACTAATACAACTATCTATAAAGATAGAACAATGCTAAATAAACTGAAAGGAAGGAGAGTCGAGGTCTGCGGACGCCAAAGCAGCTACCTCGAAAGTCTCCAAGCGGATGAAGCTCCAAATCTAGTAACCACAGTGACCAGAAGTACCTGGATCTACACACGAAGTGCAGAGTGTAGTACAACTGACCCAACATACTCATTAAGTAACAGGACTAACCTTGGGCTGAAAGCAGTGACGAGCTCACATAAGTACAATCCAAATTAAGATAATAACAATAAAAACTCAGAGAGAAATCCAAACAATGATAATATGATGTAATAATAAATGGCAACAGAGAATGAGATATGATATGCAAATGATAGATATGACTGAGTACATAATTTCAGTTTAAGCAAATATTTCAACAACAGAAGTGACCTCCGTGGGTCCCAACATAACAAGTATATAGTCTAAGCATGATTTCTAACATGGATTGTAGCTCAATTACTCTAACAAGTAGGAGTTTAATGAATAGAAACAAGGTTTGATAACAACACAGTACCACAGAATCAACCGAGTCACAATTACCATGGTGCACGCCCACACGCCCATCACTTAGCATGTGCGTCACTTCAACACCAACCACATAACATGTATTTCAGGGATTCATACCCTTAGAACCAAGTTTAGAAGAGTTACTTACCTCAAATCACGCAAATCTCTACTCCAACAAGCCCTTGCCTCGCGAATCAGCCTTCGAACTACTCGAATCTAGCCACAAACAACTTAATACGATCAACACAAGCTATAGGAACCAATTCCATTCGATAAAGCTATGTTCTTTAATAAAAGTCAAAAAGTCAACCCAAAAAGTTAACCCCAGGCCCACGTCTCGGAATCTAACAAAATTTACCAAATCCAAACACCCATTCAATAATGAGTCCAACCATACCAAAATTACTTAATTTCGACCTCAAATCCTCACTAAAATTCCCAAATCTTACTGTCCAATCCCTAGTCTAAAATTCCCCAAATTCCACCTAAACAACATATAATCAAGGTAGAAAATTCCATGAGTAATCAATATTAATGAATAAAAATGATCAAAAGTGGCTTACCTCTTGAAATCTAGCGAAACCCCTCTTAAAACTCGCCATTAACCGAGCTTGCAAAGTCCAAAAATGAGAAAAACCTCAAAACCCTCAATTTTATGATGTGTGCCAGACATTTCGCATCTGCGGAGTCAGGGGCCACACCAGCGATTTCGCTTTTGAGGAGAAATCTTCACTTATGCGAAGTCCACTTAAGCCCCCGACCTAGCGCACCTGCGGTCTGATCTTCGCACATACGGGACCGCATCTATGGATCACTCCATCGCTTCTGCGATCCCCAGCCCTACTTCCAAAATCCGCTTCTGCGGAACAGTTCGCGCAGGAGCGCGTCCGCTTCTGCGGATTTCTCCCCCACACCTGCGCTCCCCAGCCGTCTTCTTATTGCTCGCACCTAGCCACTTCTGTGGCTCTGCACCTGCTGCCAATCCTTCCGCAGGTGCGATGACATAAGATATCAGCTATTTCAGCAATCGTCTAAGTCCAAATTTCAATCCATTAACTATCCGAAATCCACTCGAGGCCCCCGGAACCTCAACCAAACATACCAACATGTCAAAAAATACAATATGAACTTAATCGAGGCCTCAAATTTGTTACACCCCATGTTTTCGTACATGAAAATACTCCATAAATAAATTGATAAAAGCTCAAAAATGAGACGTTACATCCCATATTTTTGTACGTTAAAGTTATGTCGTAAGTTAATCGACATAAGTTCGGGAATGAGATTATTTTGAGATTTTAAGCATTATGCTATTTCAAACAAGTGATAATTAAATTCTTGAAAGTGATAGGTTAAGGGAATCGAAGAAAATAAGTTTCGTCGAAGTTTGACAATTTGGAATAAAATACGGTCCGAGCTATAATACCCGGTATTTATGGACTAGTGCCATACAAGGTACCACATGACCATGATGGTATGATGTATAAAGTGTGTTAAAAGAATGAGTAGTATTTTAAGAAATTTGAGATAATTCTTAATTATTTGGGTAATTGATTAATTATTAGTTTAATGGGAGATTAACAATGTAATTAAGTATTTGTGGATAATTAATAGGTGGGGACAAATTCTCCCATGTGGCAGCGAAGAAGCTTTAAATAAAAATGACTCTTAAGTCATGTACTTGGTGTCAAATATAGAAGATCTTATGGCCAAGTCATCCTAAAGTGGGGCCCACTCTCTTTAATAAAGACTCCAATATAAGTCATCAAAATACATATGTTGCATTTGCAATTCTAAGAGAATTGCAATTCTAGGCAACAGATGGAGCTCACACATTTAAGGATATTAGAATTGCAATTCTAGGCAACAGATGGAGCTCACACATTTAAGGATATCTTTATTTCATAAAGAGAGATGCATATTCATGTGTAACGTGCGAATTATCATCTTCAACAATTCAACAAAATCTCACAAGCGTCTTCAAAAATTCAAACGAGAATTCTTAGTATCTTAGCAGCGTGAGATTTAGCGATTCTAAGGGAGTACGGTGCAATCTTTCTCAAGAATATCATATGGATTTTTCCCTACTTCGATCAGCCGTTACGTGTTGTCGCAATCAACGAGTGTTAAAGGTTTGTCAAGAGAATCGGTTCAGGTATGTTAAGCATATCCCTTCTTTCTTTTGGCAAGATCCATACGATACAAACGAAATGAGTAAACGCACAATTTTCATAAATGACTCTATACATAGAAGTACTATGGGTGTCTATATTCTTGATTCCCCATGTGAATTATTATTATATCTTTTGTTCATGGGTCTCAGAAAAATACGTATTTTATAAAGTTTATCCGAAAGGCATATTAATTTTATGACATTCTGAGAAATCTTATTTACGTATTTCTTATGCATTTCATGTATTTATAGATGTGCATTGGCCCATGACTAGATGGAACTATATATGTGTATATTATATGTATATGGGATATGGGAAAAGGTTATGGAATTATATACGCACCACCACCTGATCAGCTGGTATACGTTGATAATTTGCCCACAGTGGTCGAGATGATATAATGGGATGCCTTAGAGGCTTGATGATGTTATGAACGCATGTACCCATGCTTGGTATGACATTTATACGCATACACATGACATCATAAGTATTAAATAATTCACAGAGCTATTCCGACTTACATGTCGAGTCTTTTATTCCATGTTTCTCTCATGTCTAATATTTACTGATTTTCACTCCTTACATACTCGGTATATTATTTGTACTGATATCCCTTTTGCCTGGGGACGCTGTGTTTTATGCCCACAGGTCCCGATAGACATGTCGAGAGTCCTCCAAGTAGGCTATTAGCTCAGCAGAAGATGTTGGCGCGCTCTATTTGCTACGGAGTTGCTTGTTTGGTCAGTATGATTTATACGCATATTGTTTGGTATGGTGGGGCATTGTCCCGACCTTTATGATAAGTATGTACTATTAGAGGCTTGTAGACAGATGTCATGTATAGGAATACTTGTATGGCCTTGTCGGCCTATATTTTAAGAATATAATGGATCACATTGGCCTTATAGGCCCGTATGTCACAGGTATGAGTTTCTATATCATGTTGGGTTGTTCTATGTCAGATATTCCCTCATGTTTACTCAGGATATCTCATTACGCTCCTTCTGTCCCACTTACCTATGACGATGTAATAAGAAAAATACGTTACGTTGGTACTCGGTTGAGTAAGGTACCGGGTGCCGGTTGCGGCCCATCTCTTTGGGTTGTGACAGAAGTGGTATCAGAGCAGTTCTGTCATAGAGAGTCTACAATCGGTGTCTAGCAGAGTCTTGTTTATGGGTGTGTTGTGCACCACACTTATAAGCAGGAGGCTACATGGAATTTAGGACGGTCACTCTTTCTTCTTACTCTAGATCGTGTGGTAGATCTCAGTTGTAAGAAATTAATTTCCTAAACTCTATCTTATTCATAATACGATGATGCCTACATCTAGAAAAGATGGATGGTAAGAGATATAGTTGTGGAAGTGTTGAGTCAGAGGAACTCGATTTTTGCATGATGCTTATGATGGATAAATATGAGGTCTTCATCAAAACATGTATGTACTAAGGCGTATAAGCTTCTTGTTAAGGAGCCCTAAGGCATGAATATCTTATATCCACCCCTATGGTGAAAGGCAATCAGAGATTCAGAAGATAGATACAAGTTTGAAGAAGTAAAAGAAGCAAGATGAAGAAGGGTACGAGGCGCCCAGTTAATGAAGATTATCAGTATTTTCTATTCAGGCAGAGGAATATAAGCCTTTTGAGTTACCTTCAACAATGACAGAGGTATGTACAATTTGCCACACCTATCTCATTTATGCCCTATGGGGGCTAACAGAAGTAGTATAAGAGGAGGACGGATATCAGGATCCGGCTGGGGTTAGAGTGACCCAAAATAGTGGATGGATTGTTTGTGTTAGTTGACATTTCCGAAGGATATTGCAAATGTGCTAATAGATCCCCTTGTGAGACACCCAGATGGTGCACTCTAAACTAGTACATCCAGATATGAGTACTACAAAGATAGGCACTGGAAGCCTGGAAGGGATAAATATTGACTTAGTATGGCCCCCGTCCTTAGTAGAGAAAGAATATTAGGCAATTCGAAGAGCCAATGGATNAGCTTCTTGTTAAGGAGCCCTAAGGCATGAATATCTTATATCCACCCCTATGGTGAAAGGCAATCAGAGATTCAGAAGATAGATACAAGTTTGAAGAAGTAAAAGAAGCAAGATGAAGAAGGGTACGAGGCGCCCAGTTAATGAAGATTATCAGTATTTTCTATTCAGGCAGAGGAATATAAGCCTTTTGAGTTACCTTCAACAATAACAGAGGTATGTATAATTGGCCACACCTATCTCATTTATGCCCTATGGGGGCTAATAGAAGTAGTATACGAGGAGGACGGATATCAGGATCTGGCTGGGGTTAGAGTGACCCAAAATAGTGGATGGATTGTTTGTGTTAGTTGACATTTCCGAAGAATATTGCAAATGTGATAATAGATCCCCTTGTGAGACACCCAGATGGTGCACTCTAAACTAGTACATCCAGATATGAGTACTACAAAGATAGGCACTGGAAGCCTGGAAGGGATAGATATTGACTTAGTATGGCCCCCGTCCTTAGTAGAGAAAGAATATTAGGCAATTCGAAGAGCAAATGGATGGGGCAAGGGGAGCTAAAAGCAAAAAAATGTCGTGTTCGAATTTTTCGAATAAAGTGATAGACATAAATATAAGCGGGAAATAAGAAGAGAGTTAATGAAGCATTATGAGTAAGATGCGATACATGGATGATAACGGTAGATCAAAAAGATGACAGTATTACAGAGTGTATAGTCAAGTGAAGAAAAAGACAATAGGTGACAGGCCTTGAAACAACAAAAGAATATAGGCCATAAAGTCATATCCTCAGTTCAAGAAATATGTTCGTGACTCTAACATGATTACCAAAAGGAAATGTTAGACCCCAGAATAATAGAAATCAGTATGGACTGATGAACAGGATAAACTAAACATGAATTAGGGACTGAGTGATTTGATAATAATAGGTATCATGAGAATTTCAGATTTCGTTCCGGCGATAATAGAATGGACAACAGAAGAAGATTCGTAAGAAGTTCAGAGATTGGTCATTCAGGAAAACGCTTCCCTAAAGAAAGCAATGTGAGCAAATTTAAGCTTAGGAAACTGTATGAATCAATTATACTAAGTGTCACCCTCGCGAGAAAGGAATTTTGTTATCCTTGGTATAGAAGGATTACCGCAAAGGCGAGTAAGGGTCATCGATGATGTGAAAAGATGCCAAAAATGAAAAGGTAAAACATCTATAGGTAGATCATCGTGGCTCCAAGTATTAGTACTCCTTAAAGGGGGGAATATGGAGTGATGTGGCATTAAGTCAGAATTAAGTGGTTCTAGTAATTATGTAATGGTAAAGGAATAATGCGATAAAAATGAGAAAGGGATGATATTGCGATTATTCAAATTCTACAGGTATGCTATGATTCCAAAATATTATGCAAACACGACGTCAAGGAAAGGAAGTAAGGTTTCCTGCCCGGGATGTTATTGATAAATTAGGAGCCAGTGCGAAATGTATGTTAAGACAAAAGTAATAACCCAAGAAAGATTACGTGGAATATTGATATGAGAATGGGCCAACGAGTCATTGGTAGTTGATTCAGGAAGAGCCTAGTTATGGCTAGATAGGAGGTTATAGATAAATCAGCGGATCGCGCAAGATAAACATAGTAAAATCCAATATAGTGAATTCAGCATCTCAGTAATGTCATTATAATGCTTGAGAAATTTTCAGATAGGAGTTGGGGTAGTTAAAGGTACCATATGAGTGTTACGGAAATAAAAGAGAGTGCCTGTGGGAAGACAGTCAAAATATCAGTTTAGAAGCAACCCTACAAGCGCAAGGGCGTGGAGGTAAGTAAATACGGATAATTATAGGCAAGGAAGGACATCAAAAATTCTATCGGGTATACGACGTAATAAGCTCGTACCTTTACAAGAGTCAGAGGGTCCTCCCTAAGTACTGCAGTTAAAAACTAGCTGATGAAATAAGGAAGAAGGCTTCAACATAAACATAGTAACTCGAAGAAGAAATGGTCTTGTAATAGCAGTCTCACTACAACATTGTATGCANAGTAAATACGGATAATTATAGGCAAGGAAGGACATCAAAAATTCTATCGGGTATACGACGTAATAAGCTCGTACCTTTACAAGAGTCAGAGGGTCCTCCCTAAGTACTGCAGTTAAAAACTAGCTGATGAAATAAGGAAGAAGGCTTCAACATAAACATAGTAACTCGAAGAAGAAATGGTCTTGTAATAGCAGTCTTACTACAACATTGTATGCAATCCATAAGAAAGTGGTCCGACACCTATCGTAGGTAATGAGCGGGAAGTGAAACCAAATGTAATGGTTGAAATCATATGAGTTGCACAATAAGCTAAGATGGGAAAAGAGTATGCAACCAGGTGGTAGAAAGACCAGTAAAAGTAATTGCTTACATTTAAAGAAAGCTGAGATGGAACAAAAAGAATTATTCGATCAATGATCCAGAGTTAGTTACGTTATGAACGCACTTACGATTTCGGAGTATTATCCATGCAGCATATATATTGACATATATACAGCCGTAGAAGACTCCGGTATAAGTTCAAAGAAAGAATTGAGCCCTGGACATAGACAAGGGATTGAATTATTAGAAGATTATATCATGGATATTCCATAGCACCCATGAAAGGCTAAACTAATAACTAATACCAGGAGCCGCATATCGGAAGATAGCTTAAGCCTATATGAAGGCTGATCAGAAGGAAGATTAAACTAAAGAGTTGAATCAACTAAGTAAATTAGGAGTCTAATTATTGGACCCGAAAAATTATAGGAATCGTGATTGAGAACATAGCAAGAATCACTCTTAATATCATAGGTACAAGAGAGGTAGTACAATAGCCATATCTTATAACGGCTCCACGATAAAGCCAATTAGAAGAGTACTGGCCTCATAAGAAGTCAATATGAAGCTCCCACCAGATTGTGCATGCACCAAAGATGCAAGTATTATAATAGAGCTTTGAGTTGTGGATGTGAATTATACCTATGTGGAAGGAAGGTCATGAAAGAGATAGAAGATGTGATGCAAAATATTAAGGTAAGTAAGGTAAAGGTAAACAAAGAACGAGATATTCAAATGCAGAAGGTTGTAAATAGTCCATACTTCAGATAGAAGACTAGAAGCGCTGAGATTCAGTATCTAGGAATGATAGCAGCATCGTCAGTAGCATATCTTCCAACCTATGGTTTCTAGGTACCGAGAAGTCTAGTTAAGAGAGTAAAGAAGAGTTAGAGACGATGTAATGTATCGCTTGATGTTCCAGAATAACATAAGGAAATCTATGGTGCAAGCAAGTTGAAGGAAGGTTGCGAGTAGTATAAATGAATATGTGTAAATCGCAAGCTAAAGTATGATAGAGCGACAAGGTTATAGGAAGACAGGAGTAAGGATAAGAAAGGGCAAGTGAGAAGGTGACGAGAATGGATAAGTCCTCGAGATTAAGCCAATGAAAACAAGAGAGATGATGGTTTCTCTAATTAACAGGAAGCTCAGCATAGCCTGAAGGAACTCAAAAGAGTCTAAGACTAGTAGCATTTAAAAGAGATGGAATGCTGCCCTGGTAATAGAATGAGGGTGTAATTGTGATAGATAAAGTATGACGTTTAGGCCTTTGATTGAGTAATGATTTGAAGAAGAAGAAAAATGGATTTCAAGAATTGTACAGGAATAAAATACACACGTAAGTAAATCACATTGGGATGCTATGAAATACGGTTATGGAAGTATAGTATTGCCCCTATGTGGATCAGTCTAATTACTCTAGATATCCCCGATGAGACGTGAGCCCTAGCGGCAGTGTTACATAAGAGGTCAAGTTATCAGTGGTAGACAATGGATCAACATTAAGGTGAATCGACAATAGATGGATAAAGTTCCAACGTATGAGAGGAGATAAGGATTTCATCCGTTAGATGAACAATAATAAGGAAGCATTGAAGGACTTGGATTTATAAATCTATGATAAGTAGCAAGAGAGTAACCTGGAATTGGATAGCAGACCTCGATAATAATAAAACCAAGGTAAGAGTTATGGTATAGTATGACCTACCTAGATGCAGTAAAGTCACACGGGTGGATAACCGGGGCTATGAAACAAGATATACCAATAGTCATAAGTTTGACAAGGAAAGAGTTCCCAGAATGAGGCCTAGAGATTGGCTAAAAGCTGAAGGGAAGAGTCACATAGGCGCACATACAAGGAAAATGTCGTACATGCTGCATGACCGAAGGTAGCAACAGTTACAAGATTGAAAGGATTCCGACCACAAGTCATGGTGTGAGAAAGAGACCTAAAGGAGGGAATGCCTTGGCCTTTGGATTTATTCACAGAATAGTTGCCTAGATGGCAAGGACAGTATTATAACAATTTGTAAGAGCTATCAATGCACCAGTCAACATTCGAGGAAGAATGTTCCAAAGGGGGGAATGATGTTACACCCCACATTTTCGTATGTGAAAGTACGCCATAAGTAAATTGATAAAAGCTCATAAATGAGACGTTCCATCCTGTATTTTTGTACATTAAAGTTTCGTCGTAAGTTAATCGACATAAGTTCGGGAATAAGATTATTTTGAGATTTCAAGCATTATGCTATTCCAAACAAGTGATAACTAACTTCGTGAAAGTGAGAGGGTAAGCAAATTGAAGAAAATAATTTTCGTCGAAGTTTGACAATTTGGGAAAAAATACGGTCCGAGCTATAATACCCGGTATTTATGGACTAGTGCCATATAAGGTACCACATGACCATGATGGTATGATGTATAAAGTGCGTTAAAAAATGAGTGGTATTTTAACTAATTTGAGATAATTCTAAATTATGTGGGTAATTGGTTAATTATTAGTTTAATGGGAGATTAACCATGTAATTAAGTATTTGTGAATAATTAATAGGTGGGGAAAAATTCCCCCACATGGCAGCCAAGAAGCTTTAGCTAAAGATGACTCTTAATTCATGTACTTGGTGTCACAACTAGAAGATCTTATGGCCAAGTCAACATAAAGTGGGGCCCACTCTCTTTAATAAAGACTCCAATATAAGTCATCAAAATACATATGTTGCATTTGCAATTCTAAGAGAATTGCAATTCTAGGAAACGGATGGAGCTCACACATTTAAGGATATCTTTACTTCATAAAGAGAGATGCATATTCATGAGTAACGTGAGAATTTTCATCTTCAACAATTCAAGAAACTCTCACAAGTGTCTTCAAAAATTCAAAAGAGAATTATTAGTATCTTTGCAACATGAGATTTTGCGATTCTAAGGAGTACGGTGCAATCTTTCTCAAGAATATCATACGGATTTTTCCCTACTTCGATCTGGCATTACGTGTTGTCGCAATCAATGGGTATTAAAGGGATTGTCAAGAGAATCGTTTCAGGTATGTTAAGGCTATCGCTTCTTTCTTTTGGAAAGATCCATACGATACAAACAAAATGAGTAAACGCACAATTTTCATAAATGACCCGATTCATAGAAGTATTAGGGGTATCTATATTCTTGATTCCCCATATGAATTATTATTATATCTTTTGCTCATGGGTCTCAGAAAAATACGTATTTGATAAAGTTTATCCGAAAGGCATATTGATTTTATGAAATTCCGAGAAATCGTATTAACGTATTTTTTATGCATTTCATGCATTTATACATGTACATTGTCCCATGACCAGATGGCGTTATATACGCATATATTATATGTATATGGGATATGGGAAAAGGTTATGGCATTATATACGCACCACCACCTGATTAGCTGGTATACGTTAATGATTTGCCCACAGTGGTCGAGATAATATAATGGGATGCCCTCAGAGGCTTGATGATGTTATGAACGCATGTACCAATGCATTGTATGACATTTATACGCATATGCATGACATTATAAGTATTAAATGATTCATAAAGCTATTCTGACTTACATATCGAGTCTTTTACTCCATGTTTCGCTCATATCTATTATTTACTGATTTTCATTCCTTACATACTCGGTACATTATTTGTATTGACGTCCCTTTTTCCTGGGTACGCTGCGTTTCAGGCCCGCAGGTCCCGATAGACAGGTCGAGAGTCCTCCAAGTAGGCTATCANGTTTACTCCATGTTTCTCTCATATCTGTTATTTACTGATTTGCATTCCTTACATACTCGGTACATTATTTGTATTGACGTCCCTTTTTCCTGGGGACGCTGTGTTTTAGGCCCGCGGGTCCCGATAGACAGGTCGATAGTTCTCCAAGTAGGCTATCACCTCATTGGATGATGTTGGTGCGCTCCATTTGCTCCAGAGTTGCTTGTTTGGTCAGTATGATTTAGACACGTATTGTTTGGTAAGGCAGGGCCCAGTCTCGACCTTTATGATAAGTATGTACTCTTAGAGGCTTGTAGACAGATGTCATGTATACGGATACTTGTATGGAATTGTCAGCCTATATTTTAAGTATATAATGGATCACATAAGCCTTATAGGCCAGTATGTCACATGTATGAGTTTCTATATCAGGTTCCCTTATGTTCACTCCGGTTATCTCATGACGCTCCTTCTGGCCCACTTACCTGTGATGATGTAATAAGAAAACTATGTTACGTTGGTACTCGGTTGAGTAAGGTACCGAGTGCCCGTCGCGGCCCGTCTGTTTGGGTCGTGACAGAAGGGGTATCAGAGCAGTTCTGTCCTAGGGAGTGTACAAGTCGTGTCTAGTAGAGTCTTGTTTATGGGTGTGTTGTGCACCACACTTATAAGAAGGAGGATACAATGCATTTAGGACTGTCACTCTTTCTTATTACTCTAGATAGTGTGGTAGAGCTCAGTTATAAGAAATCAATTTCCTAAACTCTATCTTATTCATAATACGACGATGCCTATATCCAGAAAGATGGTTGGTAAGTGATATAGTTGTGGAAGAGTTGAGTCAGAGGAACTCGATTTTTGCATCATGCTTATGATGGATAAATGTGAGGTCTTCATCAGAACATGTATGTACTAATACGTGTAAGCTTCTTATTAAGTATCCCTAAGGCTTGAATATATTCTATCCACCCCTATGGTGAAAGGCAATGAGAGATACTTGTATGGCCTTGCCGGCCTATATTTTAAGTATATAATGGATCACATAGGCCTTATAGGCCCGTATGTCACATGTATGAGTTTCTATATCAGGTTTGGTTGTTCTATGTTGGATATTCCCTCATGTTTACTCTAGTTATCTCATAACGTTCCTTCTGGCCCACTTACCTATGATGATGTAATAACAAAAATGCATTACATTGGTAATCGGTTGAGTAAGGTATCGGGTTCCTGTCACGGCCTGTCTGTTTGGGTCGTGACAAAATCACGTCAAACAATATCAAAAACATGTAACGCAACCTAATTCAAGCCTAATGAAACTAATAGATTACCAACTTCTACAATCAACGTCGAAACCTATCAAACCAACTCCGATTGACCTCAAATATTTCACGCCAGTCATAAATGACACAACGCACATATTCCAACTTCCGGAACCAAAACTCGAGCCCGGTAACAACAAAATCAACTCTCGGTCAAACTTCTCAACTCTTCAAACTTCAACTTCTCCAACTTTTGCCAATTCAAGCCAAAATCATCTACGTACCTCCAAATCAAGATCCGGACATACTCCTAACTCAAAAATCACCATACGGAGCTATCAGAACCATTAGAACTTCATTCTGGAGTCATTTATATACAAGTCAACATCCAGTCAACTCTTTCAACTTAGGCTTTCAACCTTGGGACTAAGTATCCCAACTCATTCCGAAACATCCCCGGAACCAAACCGACCACCCCGGAAAGTCATATAACAATAAATGAACATAGAATAAAAAATAAATGGGGTAACGGGGCTATAATACTCAAATAGACTGGCCGGGTCGTTATATTCTCCACCTCTTAACAAACGTTCGTCCTCGAACGAGTCTAGAATCATACCTGGAGTCTCAAATAGGTATGGACATCTACTTTGCATCTCCCACTCAGTCTCCCAAGTAACCTCCTTTACTGGCTGACCTCTCCACTGCACCTTCACTGAAGCCATATTCTTTGACATCAACTTTCAAACCTACCGATCCTAAATGGCCAACGGTTCCACATCATAAGTCAAATCTCTATCTAACTGAACTGTGCTGAAGTCCAAAACATGAGATGGATTGCCGAAATACTTACAGAGCATGGAATGATGAAACACAAGATGAACACTCGATAGACTAGGCGGCAATGCAAGCTTGTAAACCACCTCTCCAATCCTCTCAAACACTTAAAGGGCCAATATACCGAGGGCTCAGCTTTCCCTTCTTCCCGAACCTCATAACACGCTTCATGGGTGAAACTGTGAGCAATACATTCTCTCCTACGATGTAAGCAACATCAGAAACCTTCTGATCAGTGTAACTCTTCTGTCTAGACTGCATAAATAGCATTAAACTTCTTCAACTTTTGTGGGAGCCCAACTACAAAGTCCATGGTGATATCCTCCCATTTCCACTCAGGAATCTCAAGCCTCTGAAGCAAACCGCCCGGGCTCTGATGCTTGTACTTCACCTGCTGACATTGCAAACACCGAGCTGCAAACTCCATTATGTCTTTCTTCACGCTCCTCCACCAATAGTTCTTCTTCAAGTCCTGGTACATCTTTGCGGTACCCTGATGAATGAAATACCATGAACTGTGGGCCCCCTCAAGAATCAACTCACATAAGCCATCCACATTGGGCACACAAATCTGACATTGCAGTCGAAACACCCCATCATCCCCAATAGAAACCTCCTTGGCATCGCCGTGCTGAACCGTGTCCTTAAGGACAAGAAAATAGGGGTCGTCATACTGAGGCTCTCTGATGCGATCATATAAAGAGGACCGAGAAACCACATAAGCTAGAACCCAGCTAGGCTCTAAAACGTCTAACCTCACAAACCGAATGGCCAAATCTTTAACATCTGATACAAGCGGTCTCTCCCAAACAGGAATAAATGCAAGGCCACCCATACTCACATCCTTCCTACTCAAGGCATCGTCCATCACATTGGCTTTCCCAGGATGATACAAAATGGTAATATCATAGACCTTTAGCAGCTCCAACCATCTCTGCTGCCTCAAATTTAGATCTTTTTGCTTGAACAAGTGCTGAAGACTCCGATGATCCGTAAATACCTCACATGACACGCCGTTGAGATAATGCCTCCAAATCGTCAATACATGGACGGTGGCTACCAACTCTAAATCGTGAACGGGGTAGTTCTTCTCATGCAACTTCAACTGGAATGAAGCACAAGCAATCACTCTACCCTCCTACATCAAGACACACCTAATACTAATCCGATAAGCATCACAATACACTGTATAGAACCTGATAGTGAAGGCAAAACTAGAACAGGAGTCGTGGTCGAGGTAGTCTTGAGCTTCTGAAAGCTCTCCTCACACTTATTCGACCACCAAAATGGAGCATCCTTTTTGGTCAACCTGGTCAAAGGCGCTGCAATGGAGGAAAAACCCTCCACGAAGAGACGGTAATATTCGGCCAAGCAGAGAAAACTCGGAATCTCAGTAGTTGAAGATGGACTAGATCAACTCTGAACCGCCTCAATCTTCTTCGGATCCACCTTGATCCCCTCACTGGACACCACATGCCCTAAGAACTCCATCGAACTGAGCCAAATTTCACACTTAGAGAACTTGGCATAACGCTTCTCCTCCCTCAACGTCTGTAGTACAATCCTCAGGTGTTGTGCATGCTCCTCCTGTCTACGTGAGTACCCCAAAATATCATCAATAAATACTATGTCGAACGAATCAAGATATGGATGGAATACATTGTTCATCAGATGCATGAATATTGCGGGCGCATTGATCAGCCCAAAAGATGTCACAAGGAACTCATAGTGACCATAGCGGGTCCTGAATATTATCTTCGGAATCGCTGAGTCCTGAATCTTCAACTGGTGATACCCAGACCTAAATCAATCTTAGAGAATACTCTAGCTCCCTGAAACTGGTCAAATAAGTCATCAATGCACGGCAAAGGATACTTGTTCTTAATTTTAACTTTGTTAAACTGTCTGTAGTCAATGCACATCCGCATAGTACCATCCTTCTTCTTCACAAACAAAATTGGTGCACCATAAGGCGATACACTAGGCCTAATGAACCCCTTTATCAAGAAGCTCCTGAAGTTGCTCTTTCAATTCCTTCAACTCTGCGGGTGGCATATGATACGAAGGAATAGAGATGGGCTGAGTGTCCGACACCATATCAATAAAAAAATCAATGTCCCTATCGGGAGGCATGCTCGACAACTCTACAGGAAATACATTTGAAAATTCTCGCACTATCGGAAGACACACTGTTGAAACCACCCAAACCACGAGGCCTCATAGCCTCCCTCTCCTCAGGCTCCTAGTTACGGACCTTCTTTAGCTGCCTAGTAATACCATCCACCTCGTCGAACCTAGAACCCGATGCAATCACCCGAGTCATGACAAAGCGTAGTCCATAGTTGAGGCCATCAATGAACCTCCTAATCCTCTCCCTCTCTGTGTGAACCAATAAGATCGCGTGACGAGCCAATTCTGAAAATCTCATCGCATACTAGGTCAAGGACATACCCTCATAGCGTAGTTGCTCAAACTGCCCGTGCAACTACTCCCGGCCGGTCTGTGGCACAAACTTCTGCAAGAAGAGAACGCCTACCGTGCGAAGAATCAACTAGCACCTGTCTAAGAAGTCCTTAGAATCCTCTGACTCAGCCCCACTGAATGATGGAGGCTCGAGCCTCCAAAACCTCTCTAGCCTCTTCTGATCCTCATCACTCATCGGTGGACCAATCGAGGTCTGAACCACTGCAATAGGTTGGGCTGGTAGAACCCCCGAATTCTCAAGCCCCTGAACCACTTGCTCTGGAGTACAGGCGGCGGGAGTCTGAGCACCTCCCCCGGTCTGAGAAGTGGATGGTGTGGCCTGAACTGAAACAGCCTGAGCAAGGCTAGTGCATACAATCAATATCTGGTCCAAAGCCTCTTGAAGGCCTGGAATCACAATGGGCGCCACTGGTGCATGTGCTGGTCTTACCGGCTCAACCACATCTGGGATCTACTCTTAATCTGGAGCAAGTTGTGGCTCCACAGCTGCTGTACAAGCTGCACCTTGGCCTCCACCGCAGCCCCGACCTCTCGTGGCCCCAGCTGGTGGTACTGGTGGCCGTCAGCCAGATTCGGTAGCACGTGTCCTCACCATCTGTGAGAGAATAGAACACTAGAAGTTTAGTTTCCGGAATCAACAATTCCTCACGATAAGAATACAAGAAAGTGAAGTTTTCCTAATGGTTTGGTAGCCACTCAAAGATAAGTACAGACATCTGCGTACCGATCTACAAAACTCTACTAAACTTGCTCATGACTCGTGAGACCTATGTAACCTAAGCTTTGATACCAACTTGTCACGACCAAAAGCTCAACACGTCGTGATGGCGCCTATGANAATCCGCAAAACATTACTTAACCTGCTCATGACTCATGAGACCTATGTAACCTAAGCTCTGATACCAACTTGTCACGACCAAAATCTCAACACATCGTGATGGCGCCTATGACAGTACTAGGCAAGCCGATAACCACAAATAGTAATAACTCTCACAAATAGTCGATAAGAAATACCGTGACTCAAATCCATAATCCCCCAAAAATTCGGATGTCACTGAGTACATGAGCTGCTAAAATGTCAACATAGTCAAACTGCTAATACAACTGTCTAGAAAGATAGAACAGTGCTAAATAAACTGAAAGGAAGGAGACTCGAGGTCTGTGGATGCCAAAGAAGCTACCTCGAAAGTCTCTAAGCGGATGAAGCTCCAAATCTAGCAACCACCATGACCAGAAGTACCTAGATCTGCACACGAAGTGCAAAGTGTGGTATGAGTACAACCGACCCAATGTACTCAATAACTAACATGACTAACCCTGGGCTGAAAGCAGTGACTAGCTCGGATGGGTACAATCCAAATCCAGATAATAACAGTAATAACACAGAGAGAAATCCAATAATCAGTTTGTAGATAGTACAGATATGTAGACATGCTTTCTAGTTTTTAACAGTTAGAGCACAAAATGGATATGATATGCCAAGTATGGCTAATATTAGGAATGTCACATCTAGATATCTACATGTCAAGTATGCATGTCCACTGTAATGCAACACAGTGATAAAGTCATATACTTTCAGAGTATGCATCCAGACTCAGTACGCTCAAACACTCGGCTCTCCCAATTACTCAACACTCTCAATCACTCAACAGTATCAATCACTCGGCACTCGCACTCGGCACTTGCACTCAGCACTCATCGGTACCTGTGCTCATTGCTGGTATGTCAGACTCCATAGGGGCTGATCCTGCCCAAGTGCTAATATAAGCCAATCATGGCATGAATCAATAAAGCCAGTTGTGGTGTGCATCCCGATCCATTAAATATCACTCACAATCAGGCCCTCAGCCTCACTAAGTCATCAATCTCTCTAGTTTCTCGGGCTCACTAATCTCACGACAATCAGCCCAAACAATGATAATATGATGTAATAATAAATGGCAACAGATAATGAGATATGATATTCAAATGATGGATATGACTGAGTACATAATTAAAATTAAAGCAATTAATTCTACTGTAGAAGTGACGTCCGTGGGTCCCAACAGAATAAGCATATAGTCTAAGCGTGATTTCTAACATGGATTGTAGCTCAATTACTCTAACAAGTTGGAGTTTCATGAATATCAACAAGGTTTGATAACAACACAGTACCACAGAATCAACCAAGTCACAAATACCATGGTGCACGCCCATACGCCCATCACCTAGCATGTGCGTCACCTCAACACCAACCACATAACATGTATTTCAGGGATTCATACCCTCAAAACCAAGTTTAGAAGTGTTACTTACCTCAAACCGCGCAAATCTCTACTCCAGCAAGACCTTGCCTCGCGAATCAGCCTCCGAACGACTCGAATCTAGCCACAAAAACTTAATACGATCAACACGAGCTATAGGAATCAATTCCATTCTATAAAACTAAGTTCTTTAACAAAAGTCAAAAAGACAACCCAAAAAGTCAACCTCGGGCCCATGTCTCGGAATCCAACAAAATGTACCAAATCCGAACACTCATTCAATAACGAGTCCAACCATACCAAAATTACTCAATTCCGACCTAAAATCATCACTCAAATCCCCAATTCTTACTCTCCAATCCCTAGCCCAAAATTCCCCATATTTTGCCTTAGAAAAACATAATCTAGGTGGGAAATTAAATGGGTAATCAATATTTATGATTAAAAATCATCAAAAGTATCTTACCTCTTGAAAGCTAGCGAAACTCTTTGAAAAATCGCCACTACCCGATCTTGCAAAGTCCAAAAATGAGAAACACCTCAAAACTCTCGATTTTATGAAGTATTCCAGACATTTCGCATCTGCAGAGTCAAGGGCCGCACCTGCGATTCCGCTTTTGTGGAGNTCATGAATATCAACAAGGTTTGATAACAACACAGTACCACAGAATCAACCGAGTCACAATTACCATGGTGCACGCCCACACGCCCATCACCTAGCATGTGCGTGACCTCAACACCAACCACATAACATGTATTTCAGGGATTCATACCCTCAAAACCAAGTTTAGAAGTGTTACTTACCTCAAACCGCGCAAATCTCTACTCCAGCAAGACCTTGCCTCGCGAATCAGCCTCCGAACGACTCGAATCTAGCCACAAAAACTTAATACGATCAACACGAGCTATAGGAATCAATTCCATTCTATAAAACTAAGTTCTTTAACAAAAGTCAAAAAGACAACCCAAAAAGTCAACCTCGGGCCCACGTCTCGGAATCCAACAAAATTTACCAAATCCGAACACTCATTCAATAACGAGTCCAACCATACCAAAATTACTCAATTCCGAACTAAAATCATCACTCAAATCCCCAATTCTTACTCTCCAATCCCTAGCCCAAAATTCCCCATATTTTGCCTTAGAAAAACATAATCTAGGTGGGAAATTAAATGGGTAATCAATATTTATGATTACAAATCTTCAAAAGTATCTTACGTCTTGAAATCTAGTGAAACCTCTTTGATACATCGCCACTACCCGATCTTGCAAAGTCCAAAAATGAGAAACACCTCAAAACTCTCGATTTTATGAAGTATTCCAGACATTTCGCATCTGCAGAGTCAAGGGCCGCACCTGCGATTCCGCTTTTGTGGAGAAACGTTCGCTTTTGCAAAGTCCACTTAAGCCCCCAACCTTGCGCACCTGCAGTTCCATCTTTGAACCTGCAGAACCGCATTTGCGAATCACTCCATTGCTTTTGAAATCCCTAGCCCTACTGCTAAACTCGACTACTACGAATTTCTCCTTCGCACATGTGCTTCCCAGCTACCTTCTCATTTCTCGCACCTGGCAACTTCTGCGGCTCCGCCCCTACGGCCAATCCTTCCGCAGGTGTGATGACACCAAGCATCAACTGCTTCAGAAATCTTCTAAGTCCCAATTTCAATCCGTTAACCATCCGAAATCAACCCGAGGCCCCTGGGATCTCAACAAAACATACCAACAAGTCCTAAAATAGTATACGAACTTAGTCAAGGCCTCAAATCATGTCAAACAACATCAAAAACACGAATCGCACCCCAACTCAAGCCTAATGAAACTAATGTATTTCCAACTTCTACAATCGACGCCAAAACCTATCAAACCAACTCCGATTAACCTCAAATTTTACACATAAGTCATAAATGACACAACGGACCTATTCCAAATTCCGTAACCA
>AWOL01S0006337.1:0-14981 GCA_000715115.1 Nicotiana otophora
ATTTGAGGCTTCGAGTAAGTTTGTATTGTGTTTTAGGATTTGTTAGTGTAAATGCTGAGGTATTGAGGGCTTAAGGTGTATTTCGAATGGGTTTCAGACTTTCTTCATGTATTGGAACTTTTGATTTCTATGCTTCTAGTATCCTTCTCTACGATCACGAAGAATGGGTCGCGATCACGTAGAGTCTTTGCTAGCACATGGGTTTTTTCACCTAGCATTTGTGAAGGGAAGGATCCATTTGCGGAGCCTTGGGGTGTTTCTTGATCGTGAATGCGAGTGTCGGGCCGCGTCCGCATAGAAAGAAGGCGAGGTTGTATGGTGTCACACATTATTCATCGCGGTCGCGTGGACGGAGCCATGATCACGAAGCCTGAGGACATTTTATCACCACGTTTGCATTTGTAGCCTCGTGTTTGCATAAGAGGTTTATGGATTTGGTGAAATTTGTTTTTCGCGATTGCGAAGTCTTTTCCGCGATAGTGGAGAGTTGGTGAAATATAGTACTCTATTTCGTGGGTTTGGTTCATTTTAACATATTTTGAGTTGTAGAGCTCAGTTTTGTGCGATTTTGGAGAGGATTTTCACGGTTTGGATCGGAGTAAGTGTTTTTTACTAAGAGTTGACAATTATTCATGATTCAATCATTGTTTTTATTATTTAAAAAGTGATTTGTGTTGGATAAATTTGGGGTTTATTTAAAAGCATTCCAAAATTATAAACTGACGATTTGATGGTTGATTTGAGGTCGGAAATGGATAATAGTTTATGGTTGGACTCGTATCGGAATGGGTGTTCAATATTTGTATGTTTGGTCAGGTTCCAAGGTGCGGGCCCAGGTTGACTTTTTTATTTTCATTAAAGATTCAATCTTTATTTTCCTGCCACGCCCTAACCCGGGGAGCGGGACCGGTGCTCAACCAAGATAACCCGGTCGAGCAAGCCCGTACAATACCTTCTACCCGAACTTCCTCATGAATTAATCAGTGGGGGGGATCAAGTAATCAAGAACACCAATTCATTATCAGAAGTTACATCATTTATAAGCTTCCAAAATACATACTTTTTCATTGTTTAATATGGAAGGTGTGATCCAATTACAACATTACTATTTTAACTTTCCCAACCCCAACATGCCACTCATGCTATGTCTACGGAGCTTCTATTAGATACAAAAGAGTACAATGATAGTGCTGGAAATAAGGCTCCGGCTATACCTCAAAACATGGTGATAAAATAAACAAAAGATACATGACCCTGAGTGAAGTGGGGCTCACCAAATCAGCTGGGAAAAGAGTGTAGTGCTATCGCAGATCAGTGCCGCCTGTTGTGGAACCACCTACATCCATTAAAGATGCAGCGCCCCAACAAAAGGGACTTTAGCACTGTCTAATAGTACTAGTATATATGACTAAACACTCTCTCAAAGAAAGGAGCAGTAATGCAAGTAAGGACAGTCATAATATCAGTTAAAGCCTCAAACAATTACCAAATATAAATTAGAGATACTATAAGTTTTTTTTATAAATTTCCAAATTTTAAGTTGGGAAATCTTTGGTACCTGTATACCACTATTCACAATTGCGATCACCATGTGTGTGGCATGGCGTTCGATAACTACCCGATCACTAGGTCGTCTCATGTGAGATATCACCATTTTCTATCAATCATCCTGTTTCATATTTCTTGTACATCTCTTCATTTTATATGCACTAATGGTCACAATTGTATTATTTCTCTTGGCACATTGGCCGAGTTTCATATTTCACATTTCACATTATGTGATTCGTATTTCATGTTTCGTATTTTATGCACACCTTTTTACTTTCAACCATCTTCATGGACTTTCCAACAACAAGGCATTTCTATTCAAGACATTTAAGCATACATTTGAGCAAATAGGAGTCTTAGGCACATTATGATTTCTTACACAATCATTCATTAGCTTTCATTTGAAATACAACTTGAAGTCAAGGCATTTTGATATGCAACACATACTTTGAACACATTCTCAAATAGTAGTACAACATAAAAAGTGCATTTGAATTACATATTAATCATAGATGCCTGTTGACAAGAGCTTATTCCGGTAATCGATTCACAAGGAGCAACTCGGGACTTACATGGATATTGTGGGGTCAATTGTTAAGAGAAGAGTTTAGCCAACATACCTCACATGAGCTTCCTTAACTCTAAATTACTACAACGTTCCGGAAATTCTATTCTAATAGAGTAGTTTAGCCAACATACCTCACTTTGATCTTTCCTTAAATTACTACAACGTTCCGGAAATTCTATTCTAATAGAGTAGTTTAGCCAACATACCTCACTTTGATCTTTCCTTAAATTACTACAACGTTCCGGAAATTCTAGCAATCCCAGTCTATTTTGAGACATAACAAAATTGAATACAAATTAGGAAGATATTAATGGTTTCCTTCACTCTTCAACCCAATCGTTACTTATTTTAGCTCAACAATCTTCCCACAACCCTCATTGCTACAAGCAGGTATAATTAATACTCTTACACCCAAGAATCATACTCCCAATCACCCATCATTTAGCCCAAACTCGAGATTGAAGACTAGGGGTTTGAATCTTACCTCTTGAGTGAAGATCTTGTGAGATTTCCTAGTTGGATTTCTAGTCTTGAAAAAGATCTTGATGTACAAAACACTTCATCTACTTCCTCTCTGTAGAATACTCTCACTTCTCTCTAAAATATAAGGTTTTAGCTCAAGAAATGACTAAACTCCTCTCTCTACCCGGCCTTGGGACTGTTTAATGGGCTCCTACATGCACGACCATGCACCTAGGCAAGTGGCCGCGCATCTGGCCGCGCACACAAAGCAGAAACTCCCAAATATGCGCAGCCTTGCATCTGGGCGCGCATATGACATAGGTCTAGTAAAATGGCCATACCTTTCTGTAGAAATTTCCAAATGTCAAACGGTTTTATATGTCGGAAACTAGACTCAAAGTAATCTAATTTAATAGGTATATCACCACCTAAGTCTTTATATAGAGGGAGTTCCATTAATTTGAAGTCGGGTCTTGCGCCAATTGAAACATCGTTTCCACTTAATGTATCCAACTTGTTCCACACAAGTTCTTGCCATCGACAAAACTCTATAGTATGTTCCAACACACCCTAAACATACATTATCAATTCAAAATGATGTGTCTTTATCCCATATGTCTCTTTTAATACTCAAATATGTTATTCCCAAATACCGTTGGCGCACTTTAAAATCTTAAATCATTAGAAAATATTTACGGGGCCTACATTGACTTATTGATATCAGGCTCAAAATCCAATTATGGAAATTTGAATAGGTCCAGTATGTTATTTATGACCTTTGTGCAAAATTTGAGGTCAAGCAGATTTGAATTGATATGTTTCGGCATCAAATGTAGAAGTTGGAATTTGTTAGTTTTCAGTAGGCTTGCATTGGGGTATGATTTGTATTTTTAGCATTGTTGGATGTGATTTGAGGTTTCGATTAAGTTTTTATGATATTTTAGGACTTGTTGGTGCATTTATTGGAGGTCCCGAAGGCCTCGGGTGAGTTTTGGATGATTAACGAATCAAATTTTGGACCTGGAGTTTTGCTAAAGTTTTTCTGGTGCACTATCTAGTTTCCTTCTACGCGATTGCGTGAGAAGGTCTGCGATCACGTAGGCTAAATTGGAAAGATGTAATTTTTGTGATATTCGATTACATAGGTATGTACGAGATAGCGAAGCGGTTCGCCAGCAATACTACGCAAACGTGTGGATTAAGCCATGTTTTGCATAGTGTGAACGAGGGAACTGGAAAATTCATGCACTGTGCTATGCGATCGCGTGTGGCTGTCTGCGATCGCGTAGGGTGGAGGAAGTTGTGCTTCGCGATGGCGTGAAGGGATCTACGATCGCGTAAGGTAAAATTTTGGTAGGGGAAAATTGTTATTCACTATCGCGTGAGTTGGTCCGCGATCGTATAGAGGAAATGAATGGGCAGCAGAACTTAAGTTCTAAAAATGATACTCCATTTTTGATGATATGGAACATGGGGAGAGGTAAGTTTCGGAAACTTTTCAAGGGAAGATTTGGGGTAAGTGTTCGTAACTCAATTTTGGTCAAATTACCCATAGTTATTTTAGCATTTAATTGATGTTTTAAGTTGGAAAAGAATTGTGAAAACTCTTAAGGTTAAATTGAAGATTTAAGGGTCGAGTTGATGTCGTAATTTGGTAAAATTTGTATGGTTGGACTCGTGGTTGGATGGACGTTCATAGTTTGTGACTTTTGTCAAGTTCAAAGATGTGGCCCCACTGGCAATTTTTTAGTGGAATTTCGGATTTTGTTGGAAAATTTGTATTTTCATATGAAATTATTGTTCCTCCTTTGTGTGACGGCTTCTTAGAATTGCGCCTTGTAGTGGTATTTGTTTAGCTTGTGGGACGGTTCTCTTATTTGTTTTTCTTTCCATTATTGAGTACATTTAAGTTGTTGCCTATTTGGTGCACGGGTTGCACTGAATGTGGATCAAGGCGGTACTGGTGTGGCATGTCAACCGAGCAGCTTATGCTATATGAGATGAGGTTATTTGACCTAGAATAAGTGTTATCGAATTTGATTACGGTATGTTGGGAATAATAACGTCACTAGCCAGCTTAGAATTTGGCTTCTTGTCGAGTGAGACAACTCAGAGTTTGAGCCTTTGTAATTCTATTCTCTCACATATGGTGAGGACACGAGCTGGAGTTACTGATGACCCTGCCCCCAGAGCCGGTGTTGCTAGAGGCCGGGGCAGGGGAAGAGGCAGAGGCCGAGGAGGAGCACGTGCTATAGCTAGAGCACCTATCAGAGCAGCAGTTGAGGAGCTACCAATAGTTCCTGGTGGGGGATAGGCACCGGAGGTGCCTGTTGTTGCCCCCAGACTTCAGGAGACCTTAGCACAGTTCCTGAGCATGTTTGGTACATTGTCTCAAGCGGGGTTGATTCCGGCTGCACCAGCTACTTCACAAACTAGGGGAGGATCTCAAACTCCCCGGCCCGCACCTTAGAGCAATGGGCTCACATTGGTCAGATTATGGGTGTGGTGCCGGTGCAGCCAGGTTTTCTAGTTCAGCCCGTGATTAAGGCAGCAACATCTGAGGAAGAACAACTTAGACTTGCAAGGTTCAAGAAATATTACCTTCTTACCTTCAGTGGTTTGGCTTCAGAGGATGCACATGGTTTCCTAGAGGAGTGCCAGCATTTTCTCCGTACCATGGATATTTTGGAGTTGAGTGGGGTTATTTTTACCACGTTCCAGCTTAAGGGAGCGACATATCAGTTGTGGTGAATGTACGAGTTGGGCAGCTTGTCCGAGGCAACTTTACTCATATGGGATCCGTTTTGAGAGTTCTTTTTGAGGGAATATGTTCTTCAGACACTTCGGGATGACTAGCGCGTGGAGTTTGAGCAGCTGCGCTAGGGCACTATGTTAGTGTCATAGTATGCTGTCAAATTCAGACATTTGTCCAGACATGCACCTGCTTTGGTTTCTACAGTTAGAGAGCAAGTCCGAAGGCTCCTTGAGGGGATCAATCGTGATATCTGGTTAAGCATGGCTAGAGAGTTGGAGTCAGATGTTCCATTTCAGCAGGTGGTATAGATCGCTCATCGACTAGAGGGCATGTAGGACTAGGAGGGAGAGGACATACGGGTTTAGGAGAGACAGGACGGAGAGTCTAAGAGACCTCGCAGACCGGGAGGATCTACTAGTCCTTATTTTGGAGGCAAGGTATGCCATGGTAGAGGTTTTGTTGGTCAGTCTATTCAGTTTTCACTTTAGGCTTTGCGCGGTGCTTCAGATATCCATGAGTCTCAGAGTACCCGTGCTGGACAGCTTCCACAGCCACACCAGTGGAGAGGTTGCATTGAGTGTGGAGATACTAGCCACATGGTGAGAGATTTTCCCAGACTCTGAACAGATGTGTCACGGCAGGGTATCCAGGATTTGTGTTCTACTCGAGTTGCTGATATCACTGCACCGCCAGCTTGGGGTGTAGGTCAGGCGGGTAGAGGGCGCCCAAGAGGGGGGTCGGTCCGTTGATGTACTTTCAACGATAGGGATGAGGCCACTGCACCAGATGATGTCATACAAGTACGGTTTTGATTGGTTATAGAGGAGCATCATTCATTTTTTTTCGGTCTGCTTATCGGGGTGAGTCCTCCTATCTTGCTTCACATATGAGTGAGTTTCATGATTTTGTTCTCTGCTTATGTGTTTACCCCTGTTGGGAGATTCTATAGTGGTAGCCCGTGTCTATCGTTTTATTTTATTCATTATTGAGAGCTAGAAGACTAGGAATGACTTTCTGTTACCCATTACGGTAGGTTTTGATGTGATTTCTGGGTGGTTGGATACGATTTGTGAATTAGATACTCTATTGATGTGGGAGATCAGCATGTGTTATGACCTTGCTAGCAGAAATTGAATTAGTGGAAGGTTTCGGTTTGTATGATGTGTAATCTACTTGTAATTCAGAGTTGAGGATGGGATCCTTATGTTTCCATGAGGTTTGTTATGTTTGGGCCGGTTTGCCTTATTTGATAGTTCTTTCATGTGTTCCCTCGTATATTCACTCATATTCATGTTGTGCTTATTGGGTTTTAGCTTGCGAGGTATGTGCCCAAGTGGTGTTGGGTGTGACTTGTTTATTTGAGTGAATAATCATGGCATCTTCGTGCTTGTTGCATCCTTGTCGGTGTTGTGGAGGTTTGGAACAAGGTTCTAGCTGATATGAGGTTATTTGCCGGTTGTAGGTTTGAGTATGAACATCGATTGTGGTAAGAAATGTTGTTCTAGACATATGTATAGTGTGTTAGGTCCTGTGTTTGTATTTGGTGAGTGTATACATAGGTTATTGCAGCTGGTTCAGGCTGATATTGTGTGTTGATGTAGGAATCAGGTCTTGTGGATACAACCGGATAGTGAGAAATTTGCTTCTAAGGCATATTGGTATTGGTGGAAGGAAGAACCTTCAGTAGAGGTGGTGTTATCGGGCTTACGTGGATTTGGGGTGTCGTCGGGTCACCCGCGAGTGTATGTATGGTTTGTTGACTCAGTGATTGATGACTTCGGAACGATTCTTCGCACGCTCGAGAACGAACGTTTGTTTAAAAGGGGGAGAAGGTGACGACCTGACTGGTCTTTTTGAGAATTAGTGTCATGTTTTCCGGCTTAAGGTCTCGAGCAGCTTCGTATTATGTATTATGACTAGCGTGTGTGGTGTAGTTCGGATTTCGGACGATTCGGGATCAATCCGGAATAAGGATTCTTGTTTTAAAATCTTAAACGATAAGAGTTGACCAGAGTTTGACTTTTGTATAGACGACTCCGAAATGGCATTTTGATGATTCCAATAGTTTCGTATGGTGCTTTTGGACTTAGGCGTGGGTCCGGATTTGGATTTGGAGGGCCGTAGGATAATTTGAAGCATTTTGGCAAAAATTGGAAAGTCGAAGTTTTAGAAGGTTAAGAGGTTTGACTGAGAGTCGACTTTGTTGATATTGGGCTCGGATTGCGATTTAGAGAGTTGGATTAGCTCCGTTACATCATTTGAGACTTGCATGCAACATTTGACGTCATTACGGGTTAATTTGATATATTTCATAGCGAGTTGTAGAAGTTGAATGTTCATAAGTTTATTAAGTTGGATTTGTGGTGTGATTCGTATTTCTGATAGTGTTTGATGTGATTTGAGGCCTCGAGCAGGTCCGTGTTATGTGTTGGGACTTATTGGTATGTTCGAACGGTGTCCCAAGGGGCTCGGGTGAGTTTCAGATAGGTTTGGGTTGTGTTGCGCTCGTTTTTTATGTTTGGACGTCGTTTCTTCAAGCATAAATGCTACCACATTAACAAACTGACCTCCAATTGTTGTTTTGATTGAAGCATTATATCTGGATCGTAATTACGAAGCCATAGCAAAAATATTGTTGAATTTGGACATCGTATGAGCGAGTTATTCTCATTTTAGTGTCGGAGAAGAGAGCTGTTGGTGGTGCTTCGCAGATGCGAAGTTGGGTCCGCATCTGTGACCCCGCAGGTGCAAAACATGGTCCGCAAATGCAGAAGTTACAGCTTGCAGACCGCAGGTGCGGAGGTTCGGGCGCGGAAGCGAAATTCCCTGTGTATTAAAATAATCCGACTGCGATGTTTTAGTATTTTGAGCATATCTTGACTTCTAAAGATCCGATTGAGGTGATTTTTGTGGCGTTCTTCTCGTATTTTCATGGGGGTCAGTATAAAACTATAATTAATGTATTTTAATATGATTTCATAAGTTCATGTTTGAATTAATCCATGTTTTGATTGGATATTTGGGAGCTTTTTTCAAAAACTTTTTCTGAAGAGCATAATTGGGGTTTGAACATTGATTCGGAGTCGGAATTGGATGAAATTAGTATGGTTGGACTCATAATTGAATGGGTGTTCATATTGTATGAATTTTTCCGGGTTCTAAGGTGTGGGCCTAGGTTGATTTTTGGGTTGACTCTTTTGTGTTTTTTAAAGATTGAAGCTTTATTATCCGGAATCGTTTCCTATGAGTTTTGTTTATGATTTGAAGTTTTTTTGGCTAGATTTGAGCCGTCTTGAGGTTGTTCCACTCGAGAAGGACATCTTAGAGTAACAGTTGAGTACAGACTCGGGCTTATTTCTGGAAATTTGACAATTTAGTGCTCTTAGGTTCTTATGTTCATTAGATGTGAAGTTTTTTTAGCATGTTAAATCTCCCATTTACTGAATAGACCCTTACGCTTCTTACTTGGAATTTATTGATTCATGTTTTACCCTTGTTGCCAATTAAATGCTTATGTTCCTTAATTGAAGATATTGCCTCTTTATTTCCATGCTATCTTTTCTGTAATTGCTTATCCTTAATTAAAGTTATTATTATCCTTTCCGTAATTGCTTATCCTTAATTGAAGTTATTATTATTCTTTCCGTAATTGCTTATCCTTAATTGAAGTCATTATTATCTTTTTCGTAATTGCTTATCCTTAATTAAATTTATTAATATCTTTTTCGTAATGGCTCAACCTTAATTGAGGTTTTGTTATTCCTTTAATTGTTGATTTATCCTTATTTAGAATCATTGATTCATGCTATCTCTCTTACCGTCGAGTTGTAGTTATTTGGAAATCATTGTTGCACGCTATCTCTCCCCTTCTTGAGCTATTTTTGTTGAAACCATTATTCTCTTTTGTCTCTTTCATTGTGATCTCGTTCGTCCGTTTCTTTGTGTTCTGAAGTTCTCGAGTTGATTTACATGTCATATTCCCGTGTTATTGTTGTTGTTGTTGTAATGAGTATTGTTGAGCCAAGGGCTATGCGTGGTTGTGAAGTTATTTTATTGTGTTTTTATGTTTTGTCACACGTGGTATTGTTGAGAGGATTGCCGGGGTGTTCGCACATGAGTTGTCCGTGCTATTCTTGCTATTGATATTTGCACACGCGGTGTGACAACGCGGCTATATATATGGGTTTGCGCATGTGGCGAGAGAAGGTGGGAATATTATTATGTCCTTGCGGAGAGACAGTGTGGGCATTTACTTTATTATTGTGCACGTGGCGAGACAAGGTGGGCTGGGGGCATTGTTATTGTTGTTATTTGTGTAGTGGTGTGCATACCCTATGTGAGTTAGACCGTGTACATTTTGTGGTGATCGTTTCTTATGCGCCATTTATTGTCTCTACTCTTGCTTTTTTACTTGAATTGTGGTAGAACACGTTTACAACCATGAAAGTAAATAAATCACCCATATCGGTTTAAGAAGATGAATCCTAATGTTATTGACCAATTACATGTACTCATGTGTACTTGCCTTATGTTTGAGAGTTATCCTGTTGGCACGTGTGTTGTCCGTGCAGTCTGATAGTAGGGTATAATCCCTTATTTTAGTCTCTTATCATACTCTAATTTACTGCACTTCAATTCAGTTTGAGCTTTAATCGCTAGTGTTTTGCATTAATTGTGTGTTTTATGCCTAGTAGGAGTGATTCCAAGTTGGATAGATATTATGTAATGAAATCAATTTATTTGGAGCTTTGCAGTCTGAGTAAAAGCCCAGGGGATTAAGCCGGGATCGCGTTCGGGGGTCGAGACCCACATCCGAATTTCAAAATGCAACACACAACCGCGGCGCATGGGGAGATGTGTGGGGCAACGCGGCTGCCCAAATTCTGCCGCAGTCTATTTTCACGCTCTCTGACCAATCCCACTACAGCCCCGCCTGGCGCATCGCCCCATGCGGCATGCCTGTGTAATATTTATAGAACTTGAATCCCATTTCGTGCAGGAAAAAGGTGTTTTTGTCTGGGCACGACCCTACTAAGTATAAATACATGTAAAAATGTTATTTTTAGGACTTTTGACACATCTTAGACCTAAGGAAGCCAAGGAGGAGGTGGAGAAGCAAAAGAACAAGGATTTGATCATTCAATCCTTACTTAAGACAAGAGTTTGGATCGTTTTGTGTTTTCCTTTCATTTAAACATTGTTGTGATGAATTGCTCCATATTTATGGAGTAGTTCTTTTTAGGGTTTGATGGATTTTGTGTATTGATACTTGTTTGTGGATATTAACTCTAGTTTTTATGTATATCATCGTTTTGGATGTTTTAATCGTTGCATCTATATTCACTTGTTCATGTAATCGAGAGAGGCATAACTTGTGATATTCTTGCATTCTATCTTGTTGGTTGAATTCATTAATTCTTCTTAGTAATCGAAAGAGGCTAATTGAATTGTTGATTAAACCTAATTAGGAGGCTAAGCGAGAGAGGTTCTCCTAAAAACCAATCAATTACTATCTCATGCATATCTTCACCAATCTTAAATTAGTTTATCTTGTGAGGTTGAGACTTAATAGAGAGAGGAGGTTCTACTAAACAATTGAATTAATAAACTAGTGAATTCCAGAGACTTATTAAAATATTAAAAGTGAATCATCTAGAGTTAAATACCAACATTTGTCTTGCACCTATCCTATCAACCTTATCTTCTCCAAATTGATAACCTTCTTTGCTCACTACTTGCGTCGATTGTCATTGGCCAAAAGTTTAGATTCTTAGTTAACTTTAGTTTTAATTAAAGAAATCTCAATTGATGATCATCTTGGATATCAATCTAGCTATAAACTACAAAAATACTATTTAACTCCAATCCTTATGGATACGATATTATATTTTACTATATTCATTTTCGAGCATATTTAAGTGTGTGTTTTGCTCTCATCAAATTTTGGCGGTGTTGTCGGGGATTGACAATCAATAGAGTTGGAAATAGATTGTAGTGCTAATTCAGGAATTTTTCTTTTTATTTTATTTTTCTCTTTTTACGGTTGGTGTTCTTTGACTATGCACAGGCTACAGGTTAGATTGGTGCATGACTCGATCATCTGTGAAAGAAGTGCAACCATACGAGCCAGAAATAGAGAGACAACTATGACAGTTGAGGAAGGAAAGAAATATACCTGAGAATATAGAAAAGGTTGGGAAATTCTCAACCAAAGAAAACATGGCCGGAGATGATGATAATGTAGATTTGGCTATGATGGAGGTAGCCCAACGAAGAGGAAAAGCTGCAAGGCATGCTGAAGAATTAGCTATTAGAGATGCAAACATTGCATATGAAGAATGGAGGACTTGGAGAATGGCACATAATCAGCCCTTGGGTGCAAACCAAATAAAAAACATAGCTCCCGGCCAAGGGTTATCAAGTGCGAGACCACCACTAGTTGCAACTAATAATTTCGAGTTGAAGCAAGGGTTACTTCAAACCCTTCAAAATTGTTGTGTCTTTAGAGGAAAGCAGAACGAAGATCCAAACAATCATCTAATGGACTTTGAGGGGATCATGATCACCTTTCAATATAATGGCGTGTCACAAGATGCAGTTTACCTAAGGGCATTCCCCTTCACTCGCAAAGATGATACAAAACATTGGCTTCGAAGCTTGCCCTAGGGATCAATTAGAACATGGGAGGAGATGACGGGAAAATGTCTTGCTAAATATTTCTCCTCAGCTAAGACAGGCATGTTTAGAAGAGAAATCCATAACTTCTGCCAGAACAAGACTGAAACTGTGTTTGAAGCTTGGGAGAGGTTTAAGGCGATTGTGCGAAAGTGTTAACATAACGGAGTTGAACTCTGGATGCTACTCCAGGACATTTGGGATAGATTGAGACCTACCTCACGTAGAACATTGAGCAACGCAGCTGGAGGTCCGTTGATGAAAAAGACTCCATAGGAGATAGTCACAATTCTAGATCAGTTATCTGAAGATGCAAATAAGTGGCCCTCGGAGATTGCTAAAAGAAGAAGATCAAATAGTGTTCATTAGGTTGATACTAACACATATGTGCAGGTATAGCTTGATGCCATGGCCAAAGAATTAAGGAATCTGATCTTAGCCTCGATACATAACGAGCCTCATGCAGCCTGTGATATATGTCAAAGAGGACACCCTACCATAGCAGAAGTGAATGTTGTGAGTAATTATAATTTTAATGCTATGGGTCAGAAGCACCCCGGTGTTTCATGGAGTTCACCTGGGGGTACAACAAATGCATGGCAACAAAATAACTCCAGATTTCATGAGAGACCGCAGTTTCAGTCTCAACAGCAAATTTAGACTGGGTTAGAAGATTTGATGGAATCATTCATTATCAAGACAGGTGAGAGATTAGATGCTCATGGTGTAACTATTAAAGAACTCGGAACAGATTTGCGTAACTTGGAGAGACAAGTGAGACAAATTGCAAATATATTGTCTGAAAGAATCTAAGGTACTCTTCCAGCTAATACTAAAAAGAATCCCAAAGAAACGGTAAATGTTGTGACCTTGAGAAGCACGCAAGTATTGAAAGATCCCACTCCAGTCCAAAAAGAGGTGATACCTGAAAAGGAAAGTGAGGAGGATCTGAAAATTGAAGAGACATCGGTAGTCTAGCTCATAGAGAATTGCAGTGCAATCTTGAAAAAACAAACCCCCAAAAAAGTGTGGAGATACAGGGAGTTTTACTGTACCTTTCTTTTTAGGCACTCTTAACTTTGATAAATCTTTATGTGATTCTGGTTTCTCAATGAATCTAATGCCTTTGTCAATTTACAGGAAACTAAACAATGCGATTGGAGAGATAAGGTCTGCACCAATATCATTGCAGGTGGCAGATCAAAAACAGATAACACCCAAGTGGATAATTGAAGATGTCTTAGTGTGGGAGGATAAGTTTGTATTTCCAGTAGACTTTATAGTGGTGAAGATGGAGGAGAATAAATAGATACCCCCCATCCTAGGAAGACCATTATTAGAAACAAGTAGAGCAATATTAGATATACATAAGAAAACGCTCATGCTTAGAGTGGGGGAGAGACTGTAACGTTCAAGATGGATGTAGAAAAGGGGGCGAAACAGGAGAAGCTAGCTACAAGTGTTGAGTGGAAGGTAAAGGGTGTGAAAGAGAAGGCTGCATTGAGTGAAAAAGATATGTGTGGGGTGTACCCCAAGAAGGCTGAAAAGAAGTTGTCTGCATGGATGTGTGCACTAGTTCGGGCGCGTGGAATGGATCTCAACTTTGATTCAGACCCCGACTAGATATTCAGGGATGTTTCCTATACCTTATGCTTTTTAATTGTGTTCCATGGGGACATGCCAGAACTTAAAGTGTGGGATGAGGGATATTTGTATGTTGTATGTATATTAGTCTTAGTTTTTGCTCTAGTTAGTTTGAGTAGTAGAAACCAATTGAAAAAAACAAAAACAATTACATTTTTTGATTTTTCCCGATGATGGATATCATTGGACAAGTTTCTTAAGGGATTAAAGTCTAAAGAAAAAGACAAAAAAAAAATCTTTTGTTAGGTAGTTTATCAATTTTCCCTTGGATTTTCTTTGTGCCGCGATTCTTTTGTAAGGGTTTTGCTTGAATCGAGTGTAGTTAGTTTTTATTTTGTATAAGTAGGAAGCCTTGTGCTGTGATTTGAAATGAAAACAATATCTCTTAACTTTATTATGCCCCGACTGTCTTGACTTTACTTAACTGCTTTGAATAGAGTGTCTTGATAATCCAATTGTGAGTGAGTTATGTGCCATGTGTGTGTGAGGTTTTGTGTTATTATATGCATTGCATTTGATGTCTAGAACTTGCCGAGTGTGTTTGCAAAGCGAAATAGTAGTTTTGTTCAGTCTTGGAAGTGATATAGGCATTTGTTTGTTGAGCCAGTTATATGCTTTTACCCACTTAATTATTATATATCTTAGTTAACCCCTTTGAGCCTGTAATCCTGTTTCTTTGGTAACCACTTTAGAAGATTTACTCATTTGTTTGAATTGACCACCTATTTGAACCTTGTACCTCTCGTGAGCACTTAAAATTGTTATCAACTTTGTAAAAGTTGAAGTGTGTTGTGGCTGGTTTGGCTTTTGAGTGGAACTAATGCTATAAGGAGAAAGGTGCACTGTTTTGAAAATGTAAGAGCCACTTGAATTTAAAAAAGAAAGAAAAAATAGTTGTATTGTTGTGAAAAGCTTTCATGGATAAGTGGTAACTCTTGATGTAATTGTGCTTAAATAATTGGGTGTTGATGTATATTGATGTGAAGTTTTAGTTTTGGTTTGACATAAGTGTGGGGTTTTGAATGTTAGAGTACATGTATTCAAGTGCTTAAGTAGGTGTAGTCACTCTTATATCTAAATGTATCCTACCCGTCCCGCTGCCTACATTACAACCAATTAAAGTCCTACTTGATCCTTGACTGAATGAACTCGATTAGTAGAGTAGTACACTACGGGCAAGCTTATGGTACATTGTTTGTGGCATATGAATGTTGTTTCTGAGAGTGACCAAATTCTTTCTATCTTGAGTTCCTAATTGTTCTTAAATTTTATTGTGTGGAACTACTCTCAATTGTTGTGTGAGGGCACCAGATTCAAGAAGGAAAGACT